>BGPR01000019.1:2815362-2860487 GCA_013235015.1 Araneus ventricosus | reverse complement strand
TTTTATCTGAATATACAATGCTATGAATACTCTATGTTGGACTAAGCGATCGGTTAGAACATTTCTTTGTGTGTCTGTCTAAAGTCTTGGGGTAGAGAATATTATTAAGCTTGGTACAAATTCGTGTCTTCAAAATCAGGAATAACAATTTATAAAGGATATTCTTAACACATAATCTTAAGAATTTTCGTTTTCTTGGATAATTCTAATTTGTTAACATTCATGCATACACTGAAGTCACTTTCCATGAACAAGCAGATATACAGAATGCATGTGATTTATATAAATTATAGATTTTCTGTTCATAGTCTTTTAT
Source organism: Araneus ventricosus (assembly GCA_013235015.1). Taxonomy (NCBI): domain Eukaryota; kingdom Metazoa; phylum Arthropoda; class Arachnida; order Araneae; family Araneidae; genus Araneus; species Araneus ventricosus. Next base: position 2,860,171 of record BGPR01000019.1, on the reverse strand, counting down.
AAATGCGCATGCAAAAGTTTCAAAATCATTGTTCAGACACAAGAAGAAATATGAATGTTGATATTCTAGAATTTTTATACATACGCATACAAAAGTAAGCACGCAGAAGTTTCAAAACTATTTTTGATTCAGTTATATTCATAAGTAAATTATTCATTTTAAATTAATTTACTATGCATTTATGGGGCGCGAGTGTTTTTTTCTTAATTTATTTGTTGCTATATTTTTAACCAAGACTTGCAAAAAATGAAAACTTTCAACTTATTTCAAGACTTAAAATGTTTTATGTTCTGAAATCAATAAAATAGAATCATGGAAGTAATTTATTTTTACATGTATATTTATAAACTAGTCTCTACTAACTAAGCTAGTAAACTACTAATTTGATAGCCGAGAATAAAATTTCAACTGAATCTCTTAAGCATAATTTTATATTCGTGGTTCTCTTAACATAGAAATTTTCAACTTCAAATTGCTATAGACATTTAACCCGTGTTCCTTTAGTAGCCTTGCACTTGTTCTGTTCCTTGTCTACATTAACGTACTATAAGCATTTGATTTCAACGTTAAATTGGCGTGACACTCTTTACGTCCAGCAGCATTCTAATTGGCTTAAAACACGCTGATAAAAAGAATTAAAACATAGCAAAGACAATCTTTCAGCTTACTGGATTATTTCATTATATACTTATGGTCATGAGGACTTCTTTACAGATTTCACAGAAAAATTGATGAAATAAAAGAAGACAGTAAAATCCAGTTAGATATTTTCTCAGCTTTCAACAATGCAAGAGAAACAAGCAATTAAACATTTCTTTAAACAATGAAAACGGTTTGAAATGCGTTGCAACAATGAAAGATAGTATTGCAAATTATGGCAAAAAATATATTTAAAAATTTATGAATATTAGAGAAAAAATTTTTACGATAACTTAATTGATATCATTGAAAAGCTAATTTTTAAATATTTTCAGATGGTGTAAATTTTGTTTTTGCTAATATTTTTGGAAGTTATTAGGGACAACGCCAAAATTTAGCTTAGTTTTTAATTAATTAAAATTCTAATTAAAATTTCGAAAAAACGGCTCCGAGTTGCACATTTCCATCCTCCAAAGTATGTTTGTGCTAAATTTCATTGCTCTAGGTGTAGCGGCCTCTCCTGTAGAGCGCCAACACACACAGACTCACCCACATTCTCCTTTATTATTAGAAGAGATTATAAACAGAATAAGTTTTAGTAGCACTTGAAATATGCAAAAAAATGCTTTTTTTAAACATTTATCTTTATCCATCGCAATCGTTCACGAATCGTATAAAAATCATGATATTTCAATTAATCAAACATAAGTTAAATATGTAGTCTTACTTAAATTTACTCCATATACATATCCGGTTCTATATGAAATGAAAGTGAAAATTCTATAGCAGTACGAAACAGAGTGAAACATTTATAATTCATAAATATTTTTTTTATATTTTGAATTTATTGTTTAATAATAAATTTTGCATCATTGGTGGGAACGAGAAATAATAACTTATCGTTCTAATTACCATCGTGCCTGTATAACGTATAGTACATATTAGATGAATACATAGAATTTAGAAGACAAACATGTCAACTTTTAGAACCTAATGATTACTAAAACGCTTTAACATAATTGTAATTTATACTATACAGAAATTAAATGAAAGTGAAAGTTCAATAGCAGCACCAAAAAGAGTGAAATCTTTTTCAATTCATAAATAATATTTTTTAGATTTTGTAAAATTTATTACTTATTTAATAGTAAATTTTGAACCATTGTAGGGAGCGAGAAAAAATTACTTATATTTCTAATTACCATGGTGAAATGCATACTGTTCAATATAGAATTCAGAAGACAAACATGTCAACTTTTAGAACCTTATGAACACTAAAACGTTTTAACTTTCAGCACAATCCCGGTTAACAGAACAAAAGAGTGGGAAGCCGTTTCGGATAACGATTTTTTCGGTTAAACTGTTAACCTCTATTAATATTTTGTATCAAATTACAGTATGTGATTTTGAAATATTCTGAGTGTAAAACGAATTCAAAACTCTCTTTGTAGGTTACAATGTTCTTTATTAAAGTTAACCCCTCCTTCGGGCGCAATATTCGCCCCGGCGAGTTTGAACACAGGTAAACAATATCTTAATTAATATTTTTAATACCCATTAATTTTAATTTTAGCATTCTAAAATGAACCATCGTCTTTCTTGGGGAGGCTCAAATGAAAAAAGTGGGGACATCGTTGCAAAAAATGCCTCACCTTCTCGATTATTTCCGTGCAGCACAGTGCGTGTTTATTGAATTTGCGATTTCAGAGACATTTCGGAAAACGCGAGTTTCGGTTAACCCGAATTCGGTTAACCGGGGTATAACTCTAATCTTGTATCGTAACTTTTCATGATTAAACCAATGAAAGGTGAATATTAATAAACATTTCAGCTGAAAAACTTAGTTTAAAGTGGGAAACATTAGAATAATTATAAATGCAGTGTTGTTTACTGATATTACTTCTGACTTAGTATATTGTTTCTATTATATGCAAAAAATAAAAATTCATAATTCAAGCGCAATTAATTGAATCAGTAGGTTAACGTGTTTCTGAACATCAGCTTTTAAATAATAATTGAATAGTTGGTATGGCTCAGCTTTGAAATTAAGACGCAAGCGTCTTTTCAATACATATCAGTTTGTCTCAATTTCTGTAAGGGCTATGTAATGATTTTTCATAAAATATGAAATAATGGTAATGTGTATAAAGAAATAAATAACTTTATTTACATATTTACTCCATTTTCCTTTTATGAAAGAGCAACCTTATGATATAATTATCTATTTTTTAGTTTGAAAATTGTGATGCAAAAGGATAAATATAAATCTTTTTAAATTTTATTTTCAAATTAATACAAAGCAAATATTTGCAATCCATTAAAATATTCTTCGCAAAAACGAGGCACACAGTATTAATTTCATTGATATGTAGTTAATAAGAGCCATAAATTTTCAGTAAGATCTCTGCACTTTTCAATATGAAATTGTTATTTCACGTAAATATTTACTCAGCATTCTTCTACATTTTTTAATAATTTTCAAGGTTTTAATGACGTCATTCCATGATTATAAGAAACAAATACTCTGAAATTGTTCATTATAATTTAATACAATGAGAAAGGAAATCACTTCCACTTTCATTAATTTTGTTATTTGCATTTCATTTAAGTGAATAACCATTTATTAAGATGATTTTCTGGTATTTGGCAATGTTTCTGGTATAAAGTAACAAATGGAAAATCTTTTAAGTTCTTGTTTAGGACTGTTATGTCAATAACATATTTAATTATGTTTGTATGCAGATGCAAAAATAATTAAATATGATTACAAATTAGCGAGAAATAACTTGCTTTGTATTTAATTATACTGTTTAGCACACATTACAATATAAATTTCCTTGCTGATAAGGTGAAATTGGAGGAATATTTGAACTGTCTGATAATAAATTAATAATACATATTTTAGATAATTTTAATATGTAGTAAGAAATACTATTAGTTTGGAATTATCATTATTTATGCTTCTTAATTTAATATTACGCTTATAAATCATTATTTGATAAAATTTAACACACATAATTGGTATTCATTAGAATTTTAAATTGAATCTTTTATAGAAAATTCTTATTTTGATTACTTAAAGAAAGCTGTTAATCAAATGATATCCCTAAATTTATCGAATTTTGAATTCAAGTTTATGAATTGGAAAGTATTTTTCTATTAACAATACTTACAGGCTCAACCTTTATCTTAAATTTACCTGCAAGTAAAAAAATTAATCATAATAATTTTGCCTCTAAGTATTGAAATTTTAAAGAATAAAGGTTGATTTATTTGAAAATTCATGTGCGTGGAATTTTGAAATGTAATAAAACTATTTGATATAATCAGTTTTTTAAATTATTTCTCATAATTTCTTTAAAATTAAGAATATCATTAAAATTAAGATATAATTTCTTTAAAATTAAGAATTTCAAATCAGAAATGTAGTTCATTTAGGTAACTGCTTTTCCTTTTCGTATATATTCAGTATAAGAAATACATAGATGCATATTAAATTTCATAGGTTTTGTTTCGTACCAGCTGTGAGAATAACCTTTTAACTGAAAGGATTTTAAGACGATAATGGGTTGCTCTTATCACTTAAATTTCAGCTGCAAATCTAACAGTTATCTTGCTTATATGTGAGAAAAATATTTCAAAAAATATTCCTATAACGAATAAAAATTAGAGCCATCTTTAGATCGTCACGGTCAGATTTATTAACTACATCGTGTGTGGTTCCTATAATTCCACATTGTTAATCTTACCATTTCACAAAGAAACTTATTCAGTCTGCAGATAGAAATATTTGTGAATGAAAATATTACACAATGATACACTACGTTTCCCATATTATTGCAAGAGAGCTGACCATTCAAAATTACTAATATAACTATAATTTTAATAATGTATCGTAATCTATTTAAAATAACATGACGCACGTCATGCGCGTGGTTCAGTTGAATTTTGAAATTCATCGCACAACCTGTAAGAGAAACAGGACGGAATGGCATAGCACAGTACCCCTTAGCAGTTCAGTTCTTTGCACTAATTAGATGATCCCTCCCCTTCTGTTCGGGGATGCGTTGCCCTATTGATTCAACTATATGCCCCTAGAATACTTAAGATGTTGTTTTATTACCTTTAATTTTTATATCAAGTTATAATGTCTATAAATGACTTAATTTTAGCTTATAAGTTGAAAAATGACATTGCGCAATTCTACAAACTGGCCAATCTTATCAGGATAAATGTTAATCTAAATCTAATCAATCGAATGTAAAATTGAGTACTCCAATCCAATGATGACACGACTAGCTGAGAGATTGAACTCGCTTGTTTCCTTGTTGACATGGAGATATAATGCTAATATATCTCCATGCCCATAGAATATATTATGTTAAAAATACTCAAAAGATATTTTTTACTTTAAACAGCAGTATAGTGAGCCTCTTTCTACGTGAGCTCTCACCCTTAAGTCACTATAATGTGCGCCTGTCTCAATGAGATCAGGCCATTTGAAATCCTTCCGTAAATAATATTCTAACTGTGTTCTGGCGCGAACCCACGATGTGTGGTTTGGAGAGTCTGGTCTGAAATTTGTCATACTTGGCGGCTTTGGAGCGTAAAGACTCCTTAGTGCTCTGTATGGTTTGAACTTTCCTGTGTAATGTTAATAAATGTTCGGACATCAAAGCCTGGTAGATCGCTGTGGGATCCGCACACCACACACGAGCCACGCGCCATGGGAACAAGGTTTACGTTGGACTGCTCTGGTGCGCTCCCCTCATCCATTCAGGGCACTCACACGGATCAACATGCCGGCCATCCTTGCTTTACTAATGGAAGTCACAGAAACATAATTCGATGCACGAGTGGTGCTCGGGCAAAACTGTTAAGGGATGTAAACAGCCTGCAAATGGATATAGCATGACGAGCACGAATGCATTTGTCATGGGACTGTGCTGTCCCATAATTGACTGCTTTTTTCCTCCTGAACACTATTGTTTAACAAGACTTGTTTCATTTTTTAAATTATTGAAATTTAAAATCGGTTTTTCATTCATTTACTGATGGGCTAGAGCTTTGGAATGTTGCTCACTTGCTCGTTTTCGATGACAAAACACAATTTTAATATTTTCGGAACATAAATAATAGTTAATCGATAAATTAAAATAAATTCTTAATTCGACACCTGATACCCAGTGTGAGAAAAATTGATTTCAAGATGAAAATGTAGAAAATAATCAAAATAAAAAAACATAACTTTTAGTACACTAAAAAAGTGTGTCTTTAAAAACTATTTTCAGTTACATTTAATATTCCTTATTATTATTAGAACTAGATAGCATAAAAGTCTTATCTATTAGGGCCAGAAGAAAATATCGTCGTTTAAGCAACACCACCTATCTCAATTTTTTGAAATTTCAAAGAGGAAGAAAAAAGTTAATTTTTTGCAAGCAACAACAAATACTTCTAAAATTTTTTAGCATCTTATATGAACATGAGTTTGCATTTTCCTGCCAGATGTGCAAAAAATTGAGAAATATTCGTTATTGCTTTTGAAAAATTAATTATTTCTTTCTCTTTGAAATTTTAAAAAATTGAGATAGGTGGTGTTGCTTCTTAAGCGACGATATATTGTTCGATAAAAATGAAATTCATTTCAAAAAATGTTTTCAAGAGGCGTGTTTTGCAGTCAACCAATTAGATTACAATACAAGGAAAAAAGGAACGATAGATACGTTAAAGTGACTCTATCTAATTGAACTGTTCCTACATACATCAGCAAGGAAAAATACTGAATTGTTAAAAGCAATATAATGAATGTGCGTGGGTGGTATCTCAAGTATGTTTTGAAATCTATTTAGAATACTTAAGAGACGAATTATCTCAGGCAGAGTGTGCAGAGCTATTCAAAAAAAGCTCTATAACCAAAATAAAAACGAAATGTGTTTCAATTCTTTATCACTCCTTAAGCTATCTGCAGTATTTTCTTTTAACTAACTTTTTTCTTACAAAATGCCCTTAGGCCTTTTACTACAATTTAGCGGTTCGTTAGGTCGACAAAAACTAATAAATTTGTGTAATGAACTATGAACTTCAGAACACTCGAATTTCCTTAAAGGTTTTCATGCATGTGTAGTTTTGTTCTTAGGAAAAATGAACCAGAATTCAAAGTTAATCGCAGATGAATTAATCTCCAACTAATTAGCCATTATTGCTGCAACTGGAATGCATCGTCTCTGTATGCATTAACCGTCCGTTTGAATATGTTTTACTAGGCTCATTAATTCAATTAACTTTTAATGTTCGGAAAGAATGTCCCAGTCGACATTCTCTTAATTTTATCCAACATCAATTAATTATATTTTATGAAAGAAATAAATTGTTCTACTTGGCATTTTCTATTTCCGTGAAGTTTCTTCATACTGCGTAAGGAGTCATAATTCATAATAATTTTTTGTTGGTATACTTTCGAAAACTATTAAAATTATTTGCTTTCGTTCTTTTTTTAGCAGAGAGATATAGATAAGGAACGAAAGATTTATAATTCTTACATTAAAATGTCAGCATCTTGAATACATTAAGGGGAATTGGAGCCGTATAACCCTAACCCTGTTACTTCGATGTAACTTTTCTCAAAATCTGTTATAGATTCATGTTTGAAATTTTTTATACAAGTAAAGTATACCTTTTTAATTATACTGAAATGAGTTTTTGGTTAATTTTTAATTTTTTTTATAAATTTACAAAATATTTAATTAGACATAGTGAAGACCTATTTTGAAATCAAAAAATTGTAAAAAATAAAGTTTTGGGTTTTTTTTAAATCATTTCAATATAGTGACAAAGATGTACTTTACTTGTATAAAACATTTAAAACATGTATCTATAACAGATTTTGAGAAAAGGTACATCGAAATAACAGGGTTAGGGTTAACGGACTTAGGATTCTAACTCCCCTTAAATCATATTTTGTAGTTTTACTTAATGATTCAAGTTGAAAGTATCTTTATTTTACATTCATGCGTATTATTTTTCGCCTAAATATCTTAGACACATTCGATATATTCCCCCTTTTTGCCTAATTTCATTTGCGATATCAGCCAAATAAATAGACATATAGTGAAATATTTTTTTCAACTTTTCAAGGCTGGATGAATGCTCTGTTAGGACGAAACACATAAATTTGTGAGGTGGTCAGATGAAAAGATTCGATTGGGTACACCTTCGCAAAGCATTCATGTGACACCATGCCATGGAAAGAAATTGGGCCTTGAAGGATTGAACGTGCAACAACAAGCATTCACCGTGCATCTTTTATGTAACCGTGTCTCCTAACTTCAACTCTTTATACCCGAAAACGAGTCTATGCCACCAAGAGGCTGATAAGGCATGTAGAAAGCTGCTGAAGGTATTCAGATTTTTATTTATTACCTGATAAATCATTACTTCTGATCGGTCACTTTAATAAATACAAAGAAAGTTTCTTGTATGCTTACAAATAATATAAAAATTATACTTATTAATTTAAGCGAAACCTTTTAAACAAAGAAATTAATAGAATTTATTTATTCATTACTAGAAAATCACCGTCATGGTATGACGGGTGCAAATTGCCTCTTCATTCGAGAGATTTCCCGTCAAATTTGTCGTGTTTAAATAGATATATATGCGAGAGAAATGTTTAACGTTGATTGAAAACAAATAAAATAAACATATGCCTTATGACAGGAAATATTTTTTTATTTACATATTTCTTTATTCGAAAAACCTCTTGGTAAGCAACATTCCGTGTGAAGTATTTTTCGTTGTTTAATAGTTTTCCTTGAAATTTACGTTGGCAATGATTGACAATATCGATAATTGACGTATCGATTTGACTCGTTGTCATAAAATATTATCAAATTATATCATCAAGATTTAAATAAATAATCACATACATCTTGGCGTCCAAACTGTATCACGAGCATGATATACCACTGATGTGATTTACTACTTTCTATTAAAAAACGGAAATTAATTAGAATTATAAGATTAATATAATTTAAAATTTCTCGGGAACTATTGATCATAGCGAGATAAATTTTATATCAATCAATATAAAATTTTAGAGCTATTAAATATGAAATTAGAAAGACAATTATTTTTTTAAATTTAAAATTACTGAAATTTAGGTGCTCTAACAATGAAATAATTCTGTTTAAAGTCTCGCAGTGCTATGGCGCGAATTTTATTCTTGGTGACGTCAGAGCATTACCGAATCAGTGAGAGACAGATCTAGGCTATTATATTAGTAACTATACCTTGACGATTACTTGTAAGATTTTGCTATCTGTTTATGGGCATTCTGTTAAAAATGAAAATCACCTAACTTTTAAACGTAATTATACATTCAGGATTTTGCCATCATTTTAAGGATGTCGGGTTCGCTACAGTGAACAGTAACTAAGTGGCACAGGTAGTAATAGAGAACAAAACTTCTTCCCTCTAATAATTGCAAACCCATTTTGAAATATTACATCATATCTATGTATAGAAGTAGAAGAATAAATAAATAATTTTACCTTCCGTCATGAAAATTCCTTTAACTGCATGAAAAGATGAACTCAACTTGTCAACATTAAGGGGGAAATGCATTCTAAGGCGTAATAGGAATCCGCAGAGGTTACATGCAGTTGCTATGATTCTAACGAATAAAATTGGAGGAAGTATTCATCATTGCACAGTGAAGAATCGGAAGTTAAAGCAACCCCCCTCTTCCCACCCCATTATTTTATTGCCCTAAACGTCATTTGTTATGTGAATTTTTATAAGTGCTATTCAAAATTTTTTATTAAATAAATGGAATTTTATGAGATTAAAAAAATATATGAATGTCCAGAACTGGGCTCACCATGAAAAACAAACAGAAGATGTTTATTATTGGTGTCGCATATAAATTAAAATAGCAATAAATTATATAGTTTTATATTTATTTTTATTTAATAGAATAAATTTGTTAAATTTGTATAAAAATATATGGTGCGACGGTGAGTTCATAACGAATTATACTAGTAACGAACACCGTCTTTTAACGGATTATATTCGTTACCCAAACACCGATTGAATTTTCGAGATGGTTCCCCACTGCATAGCTGCGTCCAATTATGCCTCCTGCGAAAGTTTCTTCTTTCAGAAACATTTGTCCTGGAATGCCATTTAGCAAACGAAGAGGCAGAATATCTTTCTTATACTATTAGAATGTTTGTTTCTTTTTCTTGTTGTGTGAACATTCTGCTGTATCATTCGCCATCGCTGGAAGTATTGATAAATACGGTATTTGCGGTACATGAAGCGAAGATTGTGATTAATCTGGATTGGTTAAATAAATGCTAGAAGGTTGGGAGAAGATGTTGGTTTACAGAATAAGGGCGCAACTTAAGAAAACGTTTCAAAACTGATTTCAAATAGAAAAATGAGTAATGGAGTAATAAAAAGAAAAAAAAGTATTTTCTTTGTTTTATCTAATATCACTCTTGTCATATCTAATATTATTTTTGGTATATAATTTATTTAATTATATAACGAGGGTTATCATACTAGACGAAACAAACCCTATTAACACAACTGTACTGTATCTCCGCAGTGTTATTCGTTATTCTAAATGCCGTACAATATTTTAAAATATCTTAACAATATTACTCGGCATCTTGAGCTAATAGGGATGTTACAGAAAACAAGAAACCTTAAGCTATTACAAATTTTGCTTGCAAAAATCTTAAAATTTCGATTTAACATTATAAAAATGGGCTGCGATGTAGTACTTTCGACTTCTGGATCACATTCGAAACCCTTTCCCTTCAAGCAACCGCCATGTATTCTCTTCGTAAACGTTAAACCTATAATTATGTGCCAGATGTCCTAGCATTGGTGCATTGTCAAATTTAGAGACTGAAGTTCCGATCAGGAGTAATCCTCGTCATCTGGTCTGGTTTCCAAATTATAGGTTCAAGGTCATAGCTTTCATGTAGCTATAAATAGGACTTCAGTATAAATAAGCTAAACTACGCTATGAAATACTAGCATTAGTAAAGTAATATGTACGTATTCAGAAGTATTATTAATATGGACACTTTCAGGGACACAAGCAATTTTTTTTCATGAAAACGATGTTAATGACTGTATAAATCCATTAGGAAAAAATAGATTTGGTGCTGCTATCTACTGCCTTTATTAGATACTAAAAACGCATTTTTTTAATAAATCGTCTAAAGACTACCGTCTGGATAAGAAAAAAGCTCATAAAAAAGTGGTAAAGAGAAACCACCTCCCTTGAAAGTGTTAAAACATGTAGCAAGCTTCTATTATCAAAACACACTTTATTTCTATAACCCTCTCTTGGGTGATGAAGATGTCTCGGAATGCTGGACTGTATTATATTTTGCCGTCCTCCTTGAAATCAGTTGGCAATGTTACGCGCTCTTTTAGCTATCTTCTTAGGTGTTCGAGGAATGGTGACTAGTGAAGTCTCAGTTTTAGTCAACCATCTTCAAAACCTGAAACCGCCATTCAGATCTCCCAGATTGTCGTGCCCAAAGTCTTATGTTATTTTTATTTTCTTTATTATTCTTTATTATTTTCTATATTTATATATTATTTTATCGCTTAATACAAAATGAATTTAACTTGGTGAGTGAAGTTCTTTTGGAAGGTGTGAATGATTGCCTAAAATCGGCTTGATTAATGCTAGTACTTTTCTTCTAGTTTGAAGATGGCTTCTAAAAAGTGCAATCTTTACAATGAGAAGGATTTTCAAGAAATCTGGTGTTGCTTTTGGAAGACCGAGGAAATAAAATAAATTATGCAAAAATAAATTTATTTTAGGTATTTAGTTATAAAAATTAAATATTAAGACATTGTAGTTTAAAAAATAGTATGTGATCTGAGAGACAGCCACGCGTCTTATATGTGCCGCTCTTAATGAAGGACTAACTTTAACTGAAAACGTTTTATTTACTTGCAGTTTTGTCAGTGAAAATATGGTTAAAAATACCTTGTTTTTATACCGTTTTGCAAATATATACAAAACTGATCTACGAACTCTAGATTATTAATTTGAAATGGTAACAAGATATAGCATTTATAATAGTTATACTTAAAAACAATCTACACGCACAAGGCAACAGACTTTAAAAAATTATTCAATATTTAATTGTACTTTCTTTATCTTTAATTATAACATGTATGTTTTTTAGATTTCCACTACGCAATAAAAGCGTTGGAATCAAAATATGAATGCAAAAATTTCGCAAATAAGTTCAAAGTTCCTGTATATTTTATAGATACATGATACTGTTGAAATATTGAAAAACAACAGCTTATGCATAATTTAGCCACTCTTAACTTATTTAACTGGACACAATTTCCATTGAAAGGGCATTTTAATTAATTCATCATCAGCCGGCATTATATCACAATATTTACACTGGTTGACAAATGCTAGGAGCCACTTTTAAGATTTCGAAAAATTTGGAATAAATAGGAATAAAATGGTTCGCATTCAGTTGCTGAGAATCGCGGACATACTATCGTCGGAACTCAAATTTCACAGCGAAGATTCGGTCACGAGGGCGATTAGGAGGGCTACCTGAAAGGGATGAAGGCGAAAATGGAGTTTGACCCATCCTTTTTCACAGAACGCTGATAACGAGATGTAACTTTCATCAAAGGTTATGTTTGATATACATAATATTTACATGCATTTTCGTAAACAAAGCACAAATATTCGGGAAGATATAAAGGTTTTCTTAAAAAATCCTTAATTTTTCCGCAAGTGTTTTCCTTATAACATGCAGCCAAACAACTTTTCAACCAATTTGTAGGAAACTTACAGAATATTTCACAATATGTAAAAGACGCTTTGTATTAAAGTTTGAATTAAATTATTTGAATGTTACATTAATTAAGAGTATTTTATTAAATAATGTTTTATTGCGCATGTGTCAAACAAAACGAATTTTTTCTTTTTTAACTTCAAATCCGGATATGAAGGGCAACTTATATAAAAATTCCAGATTAATACCATTACTATTCAGAAAGATTTTGGCACATTGCGACTTGGTGAATTTAGGTACACTCTAAGAGAAGCTAAATAATGAGAGGTTTTGCACGAACTGATATTTTTTAATCTTGAATCTTCGTATAGTAATATTGAATTTTAGGAAAGTTTAATATCCTGAACACTCATGTATACTTATAAATTAAATATATAGTTTAAATTACAGTTCGACGATTACTATTCCAAAAGATTCAAGTTAAAACTCCCAGTTTATACAAGAACCCTCATCATTTAGCTTCTCTTAGAGTGTACCGAAATTCACCAAGGTGCAAAGCCGATATCTTTCTGAATACCATTGGTATTGAACTGGAATTTTTATATAAGTTGCCCTATATATCTGGCTTTGAAGTTATAAAAATAAATTTCGCTGTATTTCGCACATTCGCAGTAAAAAAATTATTTAATGAAAATACTCATATTCCCTGTAATATTCAAATTATTTAATTCAAACTTTAAAACAAAACTTCTTTTACATATTGCCAAATATTCTGTAGGTTTCGTACCATTTGATTGAAAACTCTGCACATTTTGAGCAAAAAACATGCGGAAAAATTAGGGATTTTTTAAGAAGACATTTATATCTTTCGCATGGTGTCTTTACGAAAATGCATGTAAATATTATGTACATCAAACATAACCATTGTTGAAAATTACATCTCGTTATCAGCTTTCTGTGAAATAGGATGGGTCAAATTGCATTTTCGCCTTCATCCCTTTTTGGTGTCCTCCCCCCTAATTGCCCCTCTTGACCAAATCTTTACTGTAAAATATGAGTTCCGAAGATAGTTTGTCCCACGATTCTTAGCAACCGATTGCGAACCATTGCCACCTATTAAGTCCAAATATTTCGAAATCTTAAAAACGGTCGTTAGAATTTGTCGACCAGTGTATTTGTTCAGACAGAATACATATTTATACTTGAGGTTTTGAAAGGTGTCAGACTATTATTTCATCAAATTTATATTCTCTAATTTCGAAGCTTGTGAATATGTAAGGTGGAAGACAATTAACGGAAGAACTTCGTATATTCTTAAAGCATTGGATAATTTATGCTTTACCAGCTTAACTGGGCTAGCTCAATCTTCTACAGATTAAAGTAGCCTGCTTGCTTCAGCTTTACCTATAATGAAATCTTCGCGCTTTATGGTCACTTATTTATTTATATATTCAGTTCCTTAATCAGAACTTTTCCAATAATCTTGACTTCAATTATGTAGGTACTCACCAAACTCATAGTCATATTGTTATTTATTTATAAACCAACTTCTGATTTCGAAAAAATGTACTTTATTAGACTTCTTTCCAACTGGAATAGACAAACTTTAAAGTTATAGAAAAATCAATATAATTCTTTACATTCTCTGGTCAGACACTTCATGTGCTGGGATTTGATAAACAAATTTATTCACCTTGTGGGCAAGAGAACTTAAGAACTGAAGCCATTTTCGATTTGTTTTAAAAGAGTAAATTTCAATTGTACGAATTCCTCCATCTGTGCATGGGTAAATATCATATAAAAATCAAGTTTAACCTTTGCCCCTTCGGCCCTGGCGTCCTAGTTTACGACACATCTTAATATTATTCTAGATTCCACATTTTAAAGAATTTCAAAACAAAAATCCTAGGACCTACTAATTATGCCTTCAAGAATAGATAGATGCTTTCATTTTCGCTGAATAGTTGGTAACAAAGCCGTAACAGAAAAATAATAGAGGTTTCTGACCATCTGCAGTCAAAACGCAAGTGCATGCTTTTTGAGTCCTCAGAAACATTATTGTATTTAATCCTCTTCTTTTTGAAAAATTCCATAATATAAATCATACTATTTCTGCCTAATTCAATGCTTTTAACTTTAAAAAAATGAGAAATTGCACTATAAATGAGAATCCAACATTTGTTCTACTAATAGTACATCAGGGCTTAGAGCAAGCAGCATGAATTTTTATGCTTGTTCTATTAATAGAACACCAGTTGTTTATAGTACAAAACGTTTACTTTGTTTTACAGTTAACAATACTTCTTCTTGAAAAACATTGTGTTACATGTATATTTTGGATATTTTACAGTTATTATTAAATTATTAACCATTAAAATAGATGCAAAGTTAAAAACGGAAGGACGAGGTATTTCAGATAAATGTGTTACAGAAGCTGGCAAAATCGCTGTAGTGAAATGGTACGGAAATCGTGCGGAAGTAGTTAAAAGATGGAGGAAAAAAGATGTCAATTTTGTTGAAGTTCCCACACCTGAAATTGTAAAGTTTTACAATAAAAGTATAGGGTCGGGAGAGGACAAGCATGACTTATTAATGTTATTGTACCGAACGGCTATAAACAGCAAAAACTGGACCCTCCTCGTGCCACCTCCAAAGAAAAAGTTAAATCCATATTTCAGACCTTGCAATGACGTGTGATTTGATGGGATAAACAACATGTTTGAAAGAAATTCAAAGCAACAAATATGCAAATTGGAAAGTTGCACTTTCAAAACTAAATCTTTTGTGAGAAATGTGAAACATATTGATGTTTTCACGCTGAAAAAATTTTTTTCTAATCATTTCATACAAAATAATTGTAAATTGAACTTTTTTTTTTATTTTTACTTAATTGAAGCCTGGTGTCCAATTATTAGGACATTTTTTTAATTAGTTTGCTGATTGCCAAAACATTATGATATTTCATATTTAATTTACTTATATATAATATAGCATATTTCACTACTCACTGATTTTTCATCCGATATGTGCATAATTCAGGGCCAAAGGGGTTAAGTTTGTTCACTGCAAAATGGAGCATACTTCAGCGATCAGGTTTTTAAATAAAACTTATCAAGCGCTATGACTAAAAGCGATACAAACAGATTTAATCGTTCTAAAAAAATGCCTAAGGCCTCAGCTACTTTATTCCAAAGAAAAACCGAAAAATCATTAAAATATTTTTTAACATTTTGGTGTTTTTCAGTTTAAGGAATTTACCAAAAAGTTTTTATATTTGAATTATGAGAGTTTATTTTTAAACTTTCTGTGCCTACATGAGTTTCGATTTAAAATAAACATTTAATTTATATCAGGTTTGAAAGCAAATTTCCTTCCATTGACGAGTTAGAAAATGTTTGATCATTCTAAGGAAGTCAAAGCTTTTGTCATTGAAAGATTGTAATAATTGGCGGATCGTAATATCCTTGATAGTGATAATCGTTATATGTAACACGAATTCATAAACATTTCAACATTCTATTGAATATTTTTAAGGGTATTGCTCCACACTACTAATACACCAAGTAAAAATTTCTAAGCATCCATTTTGCCGCAATACATCAACTTTTACTGAAATACACTTTTGGCCTGCCAACTTTCCAAATTATATTAGTTTGGAATAAAAGACCGAAACGCTTGACTTCTCCTCTAGCATGATTGGAAATTCTTCACGCGCGTCTTAACTTACAAGGCTACTGACTCGACTTAGTATTTAATAGAATAAACTAGATGATAATGCTAGTGAAGAATAACGCAAAATTTATGATAGCATATTCAAACTAATATAAGTTGAAAGCCGTATCGCTCTAAAATAGTGAAATTTGCAATTTTTCTTTATAGAAATGTTTTCAATCTTTTCATAGAGATGCTTTTTCTCGAAAAATATACTTAAAATTGTATACATTTAATATATGAGGAGTTTTCATTAAAAGAAAACATATCCACATTTTCTGAAGTTCGCTTTCTTTCAGTTTTCTTACTTAGTGCCCTACTATACAAGGTCATAGACTCATTTTGTCATAAAGCCTTCTTTTTCCACTTTGTAAAGCTACCTAAAATTCTTAATGTTTTGCAAACACTAAATATATCCACCTCTAAAAACACAACTTTGTAAGATAGATTTCACTTTTGATCAGAAACTCCTCATATAGGTGACAATATATTCTGCCATCGAAAATATTCCGTTACTTTTTAAGCGAGTCGAAATGTTATTTACAAAATCAAATGCTATGGCAATTTAAAACGTTGAGTGACATCCCTTCTTCCCATTTCTTCTTTCTCCAACTGGTTAAATTCCTGCTTTCAGTCACGTAAACAACGTATTACTCGATGTCGGCAACTAGGTCAGTTACAGAAGATTATTTTTATCCCAACTTGTACGATGAAGCAGAAAACAAGTTGTAAACTTTATGATAACTTGAAACAAAAAGAAGCGACAGACAACTGAAGAGATATGAAACACATTTTTCATCCTTTTACGCTTCAGCTTTAAAATAAGTATCCGGAAAACATAATACTTTTAAGGTTGTGTAGAAAGTTTTATGTAATACTTCCCTCTTGCATCAGCATGGTTTAGCTTTTAAATTATTGCCAGCTTCTGTAGACTTTTTCTCTCGCCTTTTTTCCTTCTTGCTGCATTTTATCACTAGAGACTTAGCGGTCATAGGGCTTAACGGAATCTTTCATTTATTCCCTTGGGCCGAGAAGATGAATCCGAATCCCTCAGAGAAAACAGAAGCTGTACTTTGAGCTTTTGGAGTTGGTCTAAAAGATGAGGGTTTGACGTGTACATGACAAAAAGTTCCCGAGGCTGCTGCAAATGTTGTTAAAGTTTTAAACTCGGTCTGTTGCTTGGTAATCTGATTCGTGTGTATTAAGGAAAAGTAAAACCATCTATCGGAAGTATGTTAAAACTTTTGGGCGTATGTATAAAACTCACTCATATAATTTTCTATCTTTGAAAATAACAATGGTTCTTAAAGTTTAAATAAAATCAATTATTAGCACACCTTTATATTAATGTTAAACCTTATATTATATTAATTCAGCTGTAGAGGTTTCAGTTAAACAATTTGATTTTACTCTGCATGAAACAGGATTCATATATTTAAAAAAATATTTTTTTAAATTGTTACAGGAATACTGCATTGAAAGCTATTGCTGGAGTTTTTAATGGTTTTATCTTGATGTCATCGGATCCCTGAATAGGAAGGGAAAGTAAAAGCAGCTACTAGAAGAATAATGCACTTAGAAAAATAGAATCACATTTTTAATTGTCCATTTTACCATTTGCACCCCAAGAAATATCTAACTAGACGACAGAGATCTCGTAACTTTAATGTTAATTAACTCGTAACTCATTTTATGCACACATGCACAGTAATATAAAAAGAGGAATTTTCCTTGAAAAAGTGAATCAGTTTGAAAACATTGTACTTAATGTGACCTATTAAATTAATAGAAAATGCTTGAAAACTAATAAAATTAGAATAAGTATCTCTCCTATTCTTATTTCGTATTTTTGCTTAAGACTTTCTAACTATGCTAACTATTTGATTTCTTCATCTAATACAGCGGTTCCCGACCTATGGGCCGCGGCCCACTTGTGGTCAGTGGATAGCTTATTGGTGGGCTGCGGAACACTAATCACGGGTCAAAATCAGGGGTAAAGAAAGTGAAAGTAACATCAAATAAAGAAGACACGTTAATTGAACTATCATGCGACGACTCTATAATAGTCTTTTAGAACAATATCATTGGTCCCATTCTGGATTAATGTTTGGCAACAGTATCCAGCAATTGCCAAATTTGCACTGAGGCATTTGGTGGTGTTCTCGACTACATATCTGTGTGAACGTACTTTCACAACTTTAGTGCTTTCGAAACATAAGTACGAAAACAAATTGAATGTAGAAAGTGAAACTGTCAAGATTTAATCCAGATATCGAATCTCTCGTGGGCGACAAACTGAGTTTTGAGTTTTTTGAGTTGAGATCCCATTGAGTTTTTTTTTACCGCTTGTTTTTGAGTTTTCTTACATTAGTTAACATTAGGGGAGGCCACTCCCGCTGGTTTTACTTGCATATTTAGTTAGTGGGCCACAAAATATTTTTTACACAATAGGTGGGCCGCATAACCAAAAAGGTTGGGAACCGCTGATCTAATACATTCCACTGACATTCGACTTTTTTACAGTGCTTCGTTTTGTAATAGATTTTACTTACTTGAAACAGCGTATTTGTTTGTCGATTTTTCTTCTTCTCCCTAAATTTGTGTTATACTCATGGTCTTGTTGGTTGTTTTTGTGTGTGAGTGTATTATTGACTATTCTGTAACTACCCTTTGTTAACAGATTTTGATCAATTGCAGTTTAAATTTTTATGCATAAATTATATATGCATTTAATCTATAAGCAATGAATAAAATTAGGCATAATATGTAGGCCCTTCTATCTAGATTTTACTGAGATTATGAGAGACAAAAAAATTTCTTACAGACATTGCTTAGAATTTTTCAAACATTTTTAAATGGTACTAATGGTTATTAGGTGAAATTAGGCAGGAAAATGTGTCGCATGTTTGATTCATGTTAAGCATTTATATTACTTTTTTCATTACTTTATTTATCGTTTTCCTTTCTAAGTGATAGATCAAAATCAGAGGAAATATTGACTAAAGGAGGTAGGAACAGAACGAAATTAAACTGAAAATATACAATATTCTGACAGCTTATTTCATTGATCCTATGAGATATTGTTGCATATATTATAGGATCAATGAAATTCAGTTTATGTGAGAGCAATAAGATTTACATAAATAATCAATTGAAATTTATCAATATACTTCACACGCGGAATTGGTTTTGTTACTTTTCGTCTATTTTATTATTTTGTAGGGAAATTGAAATGCCGTATTTTAAATATCAACTTGAAGAACAATTTTTTTATGAAACGGATTTTAAATCCAACCGAGGCAATTGCTTTTAATTTGAACATAACCTTTGTTGTTGTTCTAGCTCAGATTTAAATCAACATTTTGCATAAAATAAAATAAATAATGTGAAAATATTTTCTGAATTAGGTGATAGTGTTCGAATAACTTGATCGAAGTTGTTTAATTTTAAGACAACGATTCAATTTCAAAATATATCTACATTGGAAGTTTTAGAAATGAAATTTTGAAATATCTTTTATTTCTGCAAAAAGGTGGTATAAGGGAGGGAGAGGAGTTGTACTTCATCTTACAGCTTCTAAAGACTAAAATCTAAATCATTAATTTGCATTGGAACAGTAAGTATTTAAAACCGGAAGCTAAGCATCGAAATAACATGTAAGTTTTTTTTACTAATTTGTTATTAACAACAGAAATACATGATTGGTATGATTTACTATATTAGGTTCGTTGTGCAGGATTTAGTTTGTTTTGGTTTTTGTGTATTTAATCTTACCACAACTGTTTGATACTTGAGTGAGAAAGCATAATTTTTTATTCCAAAGAGGCAAAACAACAGATAGAAACATAATTCCTGGAGAAAAACATTTCAACTTTATGCTTTCTTGTAGAGCAAAATTACTTGAGCACTGTTTTTCGCTCTGTCTGAATTTTGGGTAGGGCTTTTTTATTTCAAGTCGGAAGAAAAAGACAAAGAATCTGCTTAAAGAATGTATTAAAGCTGTGTTAATAAATAAAAGAGTCGAAAACTATATCTATACGAAATCTATCAACTCCCGCTAAAATTATTGTACATTATAATCTAAAGACCGATAATCTCACTGAGAAACCTGAATCGTGCATACTTCACTTTATTTATCTTTCATCAATTTTAGTTCACTTTAAGGTCAGAAGTTATCAGTTTCCAGCATAATTGTCACTTAATAATTTAAAATGTTTTAACTTACATTCCAATATCACCGTCTAATTTTTTTATACATAACGTTAAATTAGAAATTTGAAGAATATTTCGAATTTCACTCCTGGAAACGACACAAAAACATTGTGGATAAGTACGATAGATAGTTTCTGATTCCCAATAAATGCCATTTAATCATATTTTTTTTGTTTATGATAAATTTTATGTGAAATTTAAGGGTTTACACTTTAATTACTTTTCCAAATTATTATTTCAAGTTTAACCTGAAGTGTCATAAGCATGCACTTATATATGAAAAGGCATCTTGTACCATTATAAACGAGATTTCAGATGTGAAAAGATAAAGAAATATTGTTAAAAATATCTCTTCTGTAATTTAAATATGTTTTTTTACTATACCATGATTTACATTTATGAATTTTTATTAATGAGAATATTTTGATGGTGAATTTTTTGCCAATATATTAATTTCTTAGTGAGTGCGTCAATTAAGTTATTAGTTTTAATACGCAGCATTTTTTTAAAAATTAAAATTAGTGAAATTTACACTGTTGTAACATGTGCAACTAGATTTTAAAGGCATTTTGATTTTTGTAGCATAGTTTCATTACCTTGAAAAATATTTATGTTTTAAAATATGAACTGGAAAATACTGACAATAAATTCTTAAGGAAAACGCTTAATAAATAAAATTCTTTTGCTAAATTGTATGTAAGTTATTCCTTTCCCAACTTCTTTCATCACAAGAACTATTCAACTTTCAAAATAAATGGCCCAATTAATTATGATTTATTAAACTATTATATTAGGAAACCATGTCTACGCAACGAAAAAAGAAGCAACTACCATGTAACATTACATAAATTTTCTCGAAACCTTTCCCCTCAGTTTGGCTCGCACATACTATATATTATGTACCTTTCTTCAAATTCTTCCAGTGCCTCTTTGCGTGTTCATTAGGACAAAAATTTCACTTCGAAAACCTAGTTTCTGATCTTATTTTAAATAAAGTATTTCAAACAACAAAGAATAAACAGCGCGGGTTATTTTTTCACTCGTACTTGAGTTTCAGAAATGAGAGTTTATTGAAGTTTTTGATTAAATAGTGAATACAGAGCGTAATGGAGATTTCAAGGTTGAATGAATCGTAAATTGTGTTTTTCTGCCATGCTTTATTTCTCGGATAAACTTTCACCAGAATGGTTTCGGTATATATTTCTGCGTTCAGCCATAAAATGACAGGGGGAAACTACTTAACTGTGTGCTATTTGTTGTGATTCAAATTTGTTTTGTCTTACTTTTCCTGCTTCGCAATCAGTTTGGCGTAAATGTTAAGACAAAGGCAGGCACAGAACATAACGGAGAGCATATTATTCAAGAAGATTAAGGTTTTAAGTTTTAAAGTTCCAGCATTATTTAATAATCTGTTAAACAAAACATTCTGATTACTTCACGCAAAGTCAAATGCAATATGGAAAGGAAACACGTATGTATCTTTCACATAACTTAATAAAATTATTTAACGCTTTTCTCGAACGGTTCTCAATAGCCCTCGTGTTGCTTCAAAACGGGACGTTAATATAACTAAACTAACTCGAAAGTTTTTCAGTTTCACATCCAAAAACCTGAAGCTTAAGAGTAACTTTTGTCAACATTTTATTTGAATGATATGGTTTTGCAAAATAATCAAATTTTTATTTCCCCGAACTATTAACCTGCCATAAGTGCTGCTTTTATATATTTTTCTATTACTTATTAAAATTCGACTGTTTCTTTGACATTGGTTATTAAAATTACTAAATGCTTTTGTAAATTGTTCTTCAATCTGACATCCAAAAATCAGAATCTTATAAGTAACTTTTGACAACATTTCATTTGAATGATATGCCTTTGACATAAGTTCGTAGAACTAATAGCACCTATGAGTGCTGCTTTTATACCCTTGATCTTAACAATCTTCTCTCGGGTATCACAAAAATAATGGCTGGTTTATTCAATAATTATATGGGCTACACTTTTATAGAATTGCATATAAATAACATTATGATTCGTTACAAAAGTGTATCAAATTATATTCAACATGTCGAACTATTAGCAATTGGAATTAGTCTGCCATTTTATGTAGAAAATTGAAAAAAACTCGAAAGGAGCAGGACAATTAAATTTTATCCATTTGTGTTTATTAGAGTGAATACTAAATTCTACCAAAAAACTACGGTAAGCAAAAGAGAATCGAATTCGATTTCCTCGAATCTAAACTAATTTGTGAAATGAAAAATTAGTCATATTGTGTTTTCGCACAACCTTTCAATTATAAATGCTTCAGCTTCTTTTGGAAAAAGAACTAGACACTTTTGATTTCTTAGTAATTATTTTCAATAATATCCAAAATATAATTGATCAGCTTCAATATTCATCATTTCCAAGAATCTTATTACCAAACCTAAGTCAAAATTTTTATATTCTGAGAAGTATTTCATCACACATAATTTTTCAGAATTTCTAATTTGTCACAAGTCTTAAAATATTTAATTTTCTGTAGTAAATTCACTACAGTAAATACAGCAGTTTGAAAAATAGAGAAATAAGCAAAATAACTTGGCGAAGAGGATCAATTTCGTTTTATTCGACGGCTCTGTTTCCTTCTTTATTGCCTCGGGGTATATATGATTTATGAGGTTTCCTGCTTCTCTATGCTGCTTTTGGAGAATTTTGAGAACAACACAAAAATTTGACAATGATAAAGGAATCGAAATGATTAATGGTAATAACTAAATGGAGGTGAGCTCGCCTTTAAATTCTAGACAGATTCGTTTGAAGCAGAATTTTAAGAAATTTTCAGAATGAAGTGATTTCTTCTAAACGTTTTAAATCTACGGTTCATTTTGTTAATCAGTGCTGTAATTTCACAGAATTATACAGACTTGTATGATGATTAATAAAATAACTGTAAATGTGTTTTCACTTATTGTTATTGCAACAAAAATGCTTAGTCATTGCATAAGTAAAAATGCTTTTCATAATTTCTTTTGTTACATATTTGGATTAACAAATAAGATATATGAATACAATTTCGAAATTTATGAATCAATGACGTATTGGTGTAAATTCTTCCGAGATCTCATGCATATAATAAACGAAAATGTGTATGTCACCAAACATCCACACACCATATGTTTGGCGCAGTATGGTCGTATTTGGCTCTTGTGCCATTAAACTAAAATCAACCAACCAACCATCAAACATCTAATTAACAGTTATGTTACTCTGCGTTATGACGTCAAATCCTGCAAAATGCACAGTCGATTCCAAAATTAAATTAGTGCGGCGCTCTTAATATGTATTACATTCGATACGTGACTTCACTCACTATAAATTCAAAATTAAAAACCATTGAAAAATATATTGTTAATGATTTTAACGAGTGTCCTGCATTTTTCTACGGTGCCGAATTACTCAGTATTTTCAGGATTCAGATAAATGCATCATTTAGAAAAACATCTAATTAATTACTTTTAGCCAGACACAATTGTGAAAGAAAACATAATAAAGCATAGTATCTCAAATAAAGCAGATTTTGGTAAAAATTCACAGTTTTAGATCATTCATTGGTTGTTTTAATAACAATAATTTCTATAAAACGTGCACAAAATTGACCTAAATAATAGCGCATGTTTTATTATTGCAGACACTAAATTCTTCAGAATAAATTAAAAAAAGTGTAAACCTAAAGTATGTTGCAAAATGGTTGCAAAACTTGATAGGAAAAGATTGCCGAATTTGGTCTGCCTGAAATCTTTTTAATGTACAATGATACAATAAAAAAGTAGTAAAAATTTTGTTGTTTATTTGTCTTCAAAACAACGTAATTAGCATTTTAAGAAATATAGTTTAAAGTAGAAACATATAGAATGAAAATTTTGTCATCGTTCCAATTAAGGAAACTGGTTTCCAAATTGGACCACGAAGTATTTTTTGATTCTTAAATTCACAGCATCACACATTGTATGAACCCAAGTATGACATTTTATGTACTGTATCATTTCTTCTTTTTCTTTCTTTGATTTCTCATTTATGATATAAAACCCATCTTAGCATAGTTAAAAATTACGAGGTCCATCTTCGCAATCTTCAAAACAGAATATAAGTTAATCTAACTAAACTCGACACTACCCAAATTTTTGGGGAAATGTTATGTCTCAAACGTTTCAGTTGCGTCTAGTCTAAATTTATCTGTGAAAAGCAATCAAGTCTGTCTCCTCTTTCATCCTCGTACATATATAGCAATAGATATTAACGGTTTTCTGAGGTAATTAATTTTAAACCCAGAAAGTTTATATTACTTTAAATTGACAATTTCCAATGCCCTTTTTTTGAAGATCACCCAAAAAATAAAGTCAAAATTGAGAAGAAATACGGTGAATACGAATATTTCGAATTTTTGTTGTGTTAAAAATATATCTCAACAAAATTTGATTGTATCATTGTGTAACTTAAAAGAAGTTACAAGAAATGCACAAATCAAATTACTACTTTCTTATTTTTATATTTACTAAATTAAGGTGTCTTCTCTTATTTCATTACAGAGAGCGATTTTTAAAAACCATAACTCTTCATCAAAGCGTTAATGAAGCTCCAACTATTTTTATTGTAATGGACGTCTTTAATGTAAAGCATTTATTCAAATTCTTTCTGAGCTCTATGATATTTAAACTAACTATTTAAAATTGCTATAAATAAGAAAAAAAGTGTTATTCTATTTGTATAACAATAACATATATAAATAAATGACAAAATATGCTGTGCGTTTTGTAAAATATATCGTGTTTTAAAATTAACACTCATTACATTTTTTTAAACTCTTACAATAGAAGGGTTATTTTTCAATATCTGAAATTTGGAAATTTCACTGTGGAAAAATTATAATTTCAGAATGATCTCTCTTCGCATGTCTAACATCTCCACAACGCTATAAATACTTACGACCCCTTTTGAGAGTCTGAGGTATTTTGGGTTTTAATCAATAAAGCATAGGTATTATGTAATTAATTAATGCATGCATTCAAAATAAGTTTTCATACATTGCTGAGAAAGCAAAAAAAAAGTAAATTAGTAAAATATACCTAGGTATTGCGCTTTATAAGCTGAAAAGCACGTACCTGGAATATTTTAATATTAATATGTAAAGCTTCAGAACATAAAAAAACAACTATTAACTCACTAGAATTATTTAACATAATTCTTTGAGGTAAACCCGGAGATTAGGGTGAATACTAGTTTCTCGCCAATTTTCTTTGGCGCAATTTTATTTGCCATCGCCAAATACTGATTTGGATGCGCAGTGAGTTTTTATAGGTATCCTACGCATGCAATGCCTGCGGCATCTCAAAAGGATAGATTGATCACGCAATGCCTGGCATTGCAAGTGTGTACAGGGCAAATTTTTTAACTTAAAAAACATCAGCTCCTTTGCTTTCAGCAAAGCGGAATCCTCGTAGCTCCGCTTTTTCATTGAGAAACGAAACACACTGGAGATGATATGTATCAAGTTAACCAATGTTTCCAGAAAAAACATTCCGTGTTCGATATTTTGAAGGCATAATCAGCGAAACAGAGAAGGAGAATAATCTAATTAAATGCACGAAAATCTTCAGAAGCGAAGCAAACGATTGACGAAAAACATCATTTGGTAAATGATCAAAACATTAAAAATTCTACCAGAAAAATTCCAAACGAAATATTTAAATTCGTTCGTTTAACTCGACCAATCAAATCGAAGAGAGCAGACAGTGGTCCAATTGAAATGAGGCGAAATTAACGGCATGCGCCAGACATTGGTACAAAAATAACTGTGGGTTCATGCGCATACGACACCGATAAAATGTTCAACGCGCATCCAAAACAAATGTTCTGGCACTCTATCTTTTGGCGTAAAACAATTGGCGAACTTAAGGGAAACAAAGTGAGTATACACCCTAAACTCCGGGTTAACCTTCTTTGAATAAGAGAGATTTTGAACTAATTTAGGTAATTAACAATTTTCTAAAATCTAAACTCTTATACGAATATAAAAAGTTTCGAATATATTAAATCTTCCAAAACTTGAGAAACATTAAAATTTAAATATTATCTTTGAAGAAAAAGGAATTCTAAAAATTAAAAGATGAGATTATTATTTTATTAACCAAATTTAGTCTCTGTGAAATCATGTAGAGTATATAAAAAATGCAAAAACTTATTTAGCATCCTCTGGAACCAACGTCATTTGGTAGTAGTAATTCAAACATAAGATCCACATCACCATCCTCCTTAAAATCATTTACGATCTTAAAGATGCTTAAAAGTACAGCACTTTTTGTAACTTTTTATTGGATGTTATTTTGTTTCTGCATGTAGAAACAACAAATGTTCTGTAATTTCGTTGAGTTAAATAATTAAAATGAATGACCCAACATGAATAATTAATGGGAGTACGATGAATATCTATACCAAACACCGAGAGAACTAAAATAATACAAATTTATTTTCAGTTTGAATTTTTTCATCTAATCTTTCGAGCAGATTGCATCGAACTCGTGTGGCCATCTGCCGCTAATGAATTTGCATCCGCTTCAGTTCCAGCATTTTTTCCCCACTTGGATTTGATGCTCAGTTGTGTTTACTTACAAATAACTCTTTTAAGAGGTCTACACTTAGAGACGTAAGCGATTCATTGATTTAGGCGTCACGCTGGTGGAATGCAATGATTTGTCATCCTTTTTAAACTATCGTATGTTAAATAGTTTTTCATTAACCCATTCAGGGCAAGTCGTATTCTTTAAATAATATTTTGTATTATAATAATACATGGCGTGAAATAAACTAGAAAATTACTAAAAAAGAATCCTGCCTGAAAAATTTGTGTTAAAATTTTAAAAAATTAAAATGTTAAAATTTATTCCTCCTCAGCCTAGTGTCAATATCTAGATAAAGTGCTATCAATGTAAAAAAATATCAAATTTAAATTATGTGAAATTCCCCCTCAAAAATAATAATATATTCTAACAATTGTATGTACTGATAAATTTGGTAAATAAAAGCAAATAAATTGATAAATAATTGACCAAACTTACCTTCTTCTTCACATTGCAAAAAACTACTTTCGAGTCTGATTTGGAAAATTAAAAAGCTACATATTCAAGAGAATGCTTGATATGTGCTGCCATTGATTAAATATAAAAGAACCAAATGCTTAAAAATACCTTTTTGTAAAATTTATGTTGAAAAAATAATTCCTGTGAATTTATGATAAATTTTCAGAAGCATCGTTAAAAAGGAACGCTAAGCATTAATGGGTTAATAGTGTCAGTACTAGTAATATCTCCGATACAAATGGAAACTATTGAATACTGTATCTAATTTGTATCGATGATATCATGAAACAGATTTTATAACATTTACAAATTCCACCAATTTTCTGTGAAGTAATATAAAGTTCAATTGCTCTATAATTTTTCTTGAATTTTTGGGATCTTCTTGAAAAGGCAAACAGAAGCGAAGACTTTAAAAATTTCCACTTTTAAATAGTTCCATCGAAATCTTACTTCATATGGCATATTTTCGAGAAGTCATTAAGAATCGGAGTGAAACCGCCGTATCTAAAGCATACAAGGAATTCTAAATATCAATTTAGACTGAGATATTTGACACTGACACTGGAAAATTATATTAATTCTAAACAAAACTAAAAGTCATTCGAAAACAGAAATCAACCGTGAAAAACTTCTCACCAAATACCATTTTGAAATCCATGAACGTTTTTAAAACATCTGCAGAGTAAAGGAACTACAATAAGTTTAAAACAGAAAATGCCATATTCCTGAAAACTTAAAATAAAATCTACCTTCTGTAGATATGGAGCCAAAATGGAAAAAAAATCTTAAATTCAACAATGATAGGTTATTTTACCATCAGAAGAAAACACTGTAAAATTTACTTCCATATAATATAGGTGACTAGCAGTACGCGCACGGCGATGCCCGTGGAATCAGGACTTCAACAAAATAAAAAAAAATCGCCCACAATGACACGAAAAAGTTTTCAAAACAAAATCAAAACAAAAGATACACATTATAGATTTTCCCGCTTATTTTTTCCGTGATAATAACATGTAGAAAAACAGTACAGAGTACATTAATCCAAAACAATATAAAAAAATTGTTGCCCGTGGAATCAGGACTTCAACAAAATGAAAAAAAATTCTTAGTACATGACAAAAAGCTCCGAAGGTTATGACGTCACCTGACCCTTCATCCAATCAAATTGAAAGCTGCGTTCCGGAAGGCTATCGCTGAAGAAATTTCGCTCGACAAAAATAACTTTCATCTGCCCAGGAATAATTTAATTTCAAAAAAACGGGAAAAGATATTTTAACCGTTCTTGTTTTAAATCAGAGAGAACCGTTCTAGTTATAAGCTGAAAAAAATTGAAAATAATAGTGTTATTAGAAAGTCGGATGCAACAAATTTAAAAACAAAACTAAAATTTAGGTGGTCAAACTGACTATTTTTTAAAAAATTCTCAAAATTCAGTAAATTACGTTAGAAATTCAAAACTAACTTCATTAGAACGGAAATCGCGTGCTCTTTCCGATGGTCTATCTATTTTTGTCGTACAATTATTCGAAACCATTCTATTGACAAATTAGTGCGAAAAATCAACCAAAACAACAGAAAACATTAAATAAAAAAATTTCTAGATTAAAATTTAAAATTTCGGCTTCGAGGTGCATTCAGTCACCATTACGACTACCTGTGTACCAAATTTCATGGCTGTAAGTGCGATAGATTCGTCTGGACATCGCCGACAAACACACACACACACACACGCACACAAACATTGCCTTTTATAAGTATAGATAAGCGTGACGATAAAATTCATATAAAGATAGAGACTTCGATAACCAGACTGATTTTTAACAGACCATTAAATTATAAGTCGTATGAAACACAGATTTCAACCAAGCATCAGCAGTCACTATAACAGTATGAGCAAAATGACCTTTCAGAACTGGATTAAAGATAACATGAATAATATATACACAAAGCTCATCTTCGACTTTTTGTTTATGACTCAATAAATTCGCATAGCGTTTAAAACTAATTAACGTAAAAGCATCACTGAAGAGATTGCGATTAGAACCTGAAAAAAGTAATGTGGAACTGTCATTTACTACACGGATGAATAACGCCGTTTTCGATGAGACTCAAACTCTTAAAGTGACATTTACTGTATACTACCAAATTTTAGTTTTTTTAGACCACCTTCGGGATACTAAAACTCTTGTAACGATGAAAAAAATCCGGAAACTAGATTATCGCTCTTCAAATACCTGTCACACTTTTTTATACTCACGGGTACTTGCATCGCTATTTTAAACTCTTATAATTTGGCAATTTTATTGCCTTGGATTTCAGACTTGATTTATGACATAGTAATGGTTCTAAAACTGTTTCTAAATCTGTTTTGATCGAAAGGATAGTTTCTACACGGATATCGACATTCACTTAGGAATTGAATGAAAAGTGAAATATATGGTATAAAAAATAGCATTTCTGTTTCGTTTTTTGCAGTGTAAAGTCCATATGGACTTCAAAGATGATTTTTTCAACAGTAATTTTAAACTTCCAATATGCATTTAAAAAATTGAAAACTCCTTCATATTATTTTATGAACAGGGAAGTGTTAGTTAGATGAATAAAATGTTAAACAATATATGTTAAGATGTTTATTTATCATATTCCGTTTCAAAATTTGTTTGTTCTGTTTCGAAATTGACTTATGAGCGAGTTTTAATTTTGAAATAAGGTAAAAAGATTAGGTTCATACTTCTTTGTCCTGGTGCTACATTCTCCGCATAGTAACAGGAAAATCTCAATTTCAAGACCCCAGACTTCCTAACATCCGCCTCCTGAAAAAACTGACGCATTATAACAGTTATTTTGTCATATCAATTCGATTTAAAATCATATATTGAGCGTAAATTTCTGCATTTCCTCTATTTTATACAAAGAAAAATTCTGCGCATGAAAAGCATAATGTTGCTTTAAAACTTTTCTAATTACAGATGTCTACCGTCATTTGTCTTTAAAAATCCAGACAGCCTTAAAATTAGCAGGAGTGATCAAATATCAACTAGTGATTCTTCTAAAAGGAATAAAAGCACATATATTCCGAATTTATCTCAAAGATAAAATTTTACATGTTCACATTATGAAACTATATCTCAAATATAATGCACCTCTTTTAAAGAGAAATGGAGCAATTCATAGAGAATGTAGTCAAATATATGTTGACGATTATTCATAGAAGATAAAAATTTAATTTTTATTTAATTATGAAATAGTTCTGCTACTTAAGGTAAATAAGTACAGTAAAGAACATTTTAATGAATATTGTACCTTGCATTTAGAAAAGAAATTATTAAATATTTATTATTTTTTAAATATAACTTCTACATTGAAATTATAAATTTATCTGATTGTCAAAGCGTATTCTTATTTTATATCTGAAATCAGTATATATTTTACCAAGATTAGGTGTTTTGTAAAATAAAAACTAAAAACAAATTAAACTGACATGGTTTTACTGCTTTGATAGAAAATTAAGAATTTTAATGTAGCTTGTAATGACAGTTTACACATTTTTTTAACTTATGCTTCTTTTAAATTCCAATAAAGTTATATGGCTTCTGAGCTTCTGAAACTTTTCACTCTCGAGCCCTTGTGGGGTAGAGTAACAATTTCGGGTAAAGTTCATTCTGTGACACCAAATTTAGAAACTAAATACGAAAATTAAATTTTAAAAATCATTTATGAATTCTTAGTGATTAAATGTTTCAAGGCAAGATGATTTTCTCAACTACATTAAAAATGCTTACAAATATTTAAGATACTAAAAAAATAAGATAATGAGAAATTTTCCATGTCGCCAGAATGTTTTTCTACAACCCTCTTGCATACCTATCCAAAGCGTAAAAATTCAAGTTAAGTTATACACTGCCAACTTCTATTCTTTTATCAATAGAATAAATGAATGGCAAACAGTTCATTACTCTAATACATTGTTTAATCATTGCTTGCTTCGGAAATTCAGAAGTTGTTCAAATGCCATATTAAGAGCAGAGTATCGAAAATCTCAAGCATGCATATATATCTAATCATCTAATAACTTCAATAAAATTTCGGATATAATACAATATATTGATTTCGTTAGAGTTTGTTGACTGTTATAACTTCAAGAGGGTTTTAACAGAACACTGAGAATTTTAAAATGTACAGTACAATAATTAATTAAAACTGTTTTCTTTCAAAATATGTTTAAACTTCTATTACCCAATATTGATAACAATTGACTAAAGTATTTGGAGATTAAAAATACAACGAAATGCGCAAGTTCAGCTCAGTTTTATTTTTCACAGTAAAATGATTAAATAAACATTCCGAAACATGTGCAAATCTTAAAATGCTTTAGTTATAGTAGATAAACTCACTGAGCTGTTACAGGAAATAATTAATTTGAGAATAACCTAACAGCGTCTTACTTCCCAGTTAGGTCCCACTCGAACTGTCAATAATTGCATTTGTGATGATTGTAGTTAGTAATTGTGGTGGATTTGCACAGAATTTAAGGCACGACAGAGAATTTATACATTCACATTTGAACTGAGTTGGGGGCTTCAAGACAAATTAAATCATTTGGGCGGTATAGTGGAATGCATTAGGAACTAGTACCCAGTGTTAGACACTGAAACTGCTGACGCAAATTGCACTCGAAATTAGTTTAAAAGTTATTTTAGAATTTTCTCTAACATTACATTTATTGCTTGTTCCACTTGATTGATTGGAATTACTTGAAAGTATATGCCGACATATTCAGAATAGTTTATTCTTGTCCCTGATGTTTAATAAACAGTAATGCGTACGAATTAATTCAAAATTATTTTGTAACCATGTTACATTTTTTTAAATAAAACAAACATAATGCTCTATAATTACAGCATTGTTTTCTTAAAGAGAGGAGAAAATACTTCAAAAACAGTTTTAGGCATGTTATCAATTCCAGTTATAGAAATTATGTTACGTAGTTATGTGTTGTCAATACTATCTGAAACACACCACAATTCAGCCTTTTGCGTACAAAATTCTAATGCAATGACAAGAACGAAATAAAAGAAATTTTAAATTTTCTAATTTCTTTTCTACGTACAGACATCGGTGCTAGCACTGTACCAGAGATATAGGAAGAGTTACAAGTCCTCCTCGACATACGACAGAGTTCCCTACCACTGACAGGTCGTAAGTCGTATTTATATTTTCCAACTCTATTTTCATTCAAACTTTTTATAAGAATTGTACAGAAAATACAAAAATCCAACCTAATATATTATAATTATTTTACATAAAGCGAAAAATGCATAATATAATAAACAAACTAATGATATTCAAAATAAATTCAATAGGGTTTACACTACAAAAATTATCAATAAACCCGATAGAAAACTAAGAGTGACAAATTAAGGCGACGAGAGATCTTCAATTTTTTTTAATTTTTCAAATAATAAATTTGAAATTCTACAGGCATTAATAGGAGCACTATATAAGACACAGCACAAAATTTCACTGCAATATATTTATTTATTTATGAGTTGTGGGTATAAATGTATTTTTAATAACTATTAATAACCTTTATGATAAATGTACCAGGAGCTTCATTTTTTGTTTAGATTTCATGACATTTTACATAAATATAAATCATATATGCAGAAAAAGTTTTGGCATTCATATAGAAGTTGTTTTATTATTTGTCCTTTCTGAAACATAAAAATTAATCCCAATTTCTGTTTGTAAAGGGTTAAAAGAACTAATAAACGAAATTAGAAAGATTTCGAATAAATTTGGAGCGCCTGGGGCACTCATCAGATGGGCCATTAATTGTTATAAAAATTACATTTATATCCCTAACTCAGAAATAAATATATTGCAGTGAAATTTGTGTGTTCTATTATATAGTGCTCTTATTTATGTCTGCAAAATTTCAAAATGATTAGTTGAAAATTTTATAAAATGATGTTGAAGATCCATTGTAGCCTTAAGAAGAGAACGTACTAAAAGAAGATAAAAGAAAAAACTTGCAAGAAGGTTAAATAAATTTATTTGTAAGGATAATAGGAATGATAAAAAACAGAAAATATTAAAATCATTTGTCATAGGCAGTGAGTCAAAACGATTAATTTACCTTATATGAGCGAAAATTCACATGATTAATTTGCATTTGTACCAAAGACATTAAAGTGTAAAATTTAAACATTTTTATCTCACATGAAAGTAGCCTGAAACTTTTAGAAGTGCAATAACGTAATGTTACGTAACGTATAAGACATAACTTATCAACTAAATTCAAAGAAAGAATTTGAAAACTATTTATGTTTTCAAAATTAGTAGATAGATTTATTAATACTCACATTGCTAAACGCAAATTTAAATCGCTTATTTATTAATTAAAGCAAAAGTTCTCAGTAATCAGTCAAGGCTCTTAAAAATTTCTAAAGCCTTTCTTTATCAGTTATCCAGTACAATTGCTGGATCGAAATTCTTCCATGCCGAGGCATCTTTCTTATTCAGACAAATGAAGAGATGAACAAAGCTTTGACATTCAAAGCCATATTTCTAGAAAAGTGAGAGATAATGAGTTTCCTAGAAATTCCGCCTTATTTCGGAATTTTCTAACAGTTAGTAATAACTCGGGAATAATTTAATATGTCGTTAAGAAATTAACGTATACTCAAAAAAACCGAGGTATATATAAAATCACAGTGTTAACAATTTCTGCTGTCAACAGTTTTTGTCTTTTATTTCTTAATATCCTCAGTACAATATCATACATTATAATTTTAAAACATTAATACTTATTTTAATGGGTCAGTATCAAACTTTTATTGAAAAATATATTTATACTAGCAGAGTACCGGGCGTTGTAGAAACTTTTATCAAGTCAAAATCTTTTGGAAGACCGGAATCTAAGCTATTATTTACAAGTAACAAAATGTTTATTAATGTTAATTTATTCCGAGAGCATTTCTCATTTTTCTTTATGAAATGATTCATAAATTAATATTGCAAACATTCTTTCATTAATATTATATCATACTATACAATATTACAAATATTTTTTGCATTATTAGCGGATTTTTGGGGACATCTTATTATTTCAGGAGCCCTGTCCATAACACTTTCATGCTAATTGGTCCATTTGCTCAATGTCGTTCAATGACACCTCCACTCAACCCAGAAGAGTGCCAGATAGTGTCTCTAACTCAATACAGTTTTCTTTTTTTGTTTTTGTTGAACAATGTTGGAGTCATTTGTAAAATAATATTTTAACAATTACAGTGCCTAAATCAACAAATGAAGCATGTTTCGTCCGTTGTTCCAGCCGTTCTAAACAAACATTTTTACGTATCTTATCTGCAGTTAGGGTTGATTAAAAAAGATTTAGCCCCTACATGTTTTTAGTACATGTAAAAAAATTCGACTTAAGTTTCATATATACCAGTCCATTTATTAATGTATTTAGGAGACATTGCCCCATCCTACCCTGAAGGACTGGGTTAGTGCTTATTTACCGCAATAGTGCTTCATGTCGGTTAATGAGGAATATGCGTACCAAAGTTTCATCAAAACTTTGTCTGACACACTGAGTGAGTATTTGTTCTAAAGTTCTTTCATTTGGCTTATGAGGTTCATATGTATAATTGTACATCAAAGTGCCCGAAGCCATATCAAATTTCTTGTGAATCGTCCATTTGTCGAGCATATTTAAACGAATTTGCCCTCCCCTAACCTCAGAAATTATGTTGGCCTTTATTTAGATTTACAGTATATGTACACATGAACCTATTCATCAAAATCTCCCTTCCCATATCACAAAGAGTGTCACTCGGCCTAAGGGTTTACATATATTTTGAGGATTTTTCCCCACCTTACTATGGGGAATTGGATTAGCGTTTATTTATCCCTACAGTATATTTAGTCAGACTGTGAGGACCATATGTAACCCTGTGTCATCAAAATTTCCCATCAAATTTTCTCAGTGGATTTTGTGATATTCCCTTTGTAGTATGATTGTGTTGACTGTTGAACATTTAACTTTCATTTCAAAGAAAACCCGGTGTCTATGTTTAGAATCAGGGGGATATTGCATCTGTTTTACCAACTTTAAAGTCTCTCCGTCGAGTGAAACTGCACACATTTACTTCATTAAGTATTGCAATGTGTGGTATGAAAAATTAAGGGGATGAGTTAGGGATGAAATACATTTTGACACAAATCATAATATTTACAATATATATTTTTGAATATTATTCAAATTAAAATGATTTTTAGTAAAGAAGAAAAAAGCGTTAAGAATAAAGGCATTCAGATTATGGGCGGGGCGATTCTTAAAACTTCCAAAATGATTCCAATGTTTGGATTTATTCGTTTATTCATGATCAAAAATTAGGCAGAAATTTTGAATCGTGATTTATATCGTATTTCATTTGGATACATAGGTTTCAAACTTAAATAAATACATATAACTAGAAAACTGCTAGTTATAAGCTTGCTAAGTCATCCCTGTTTCTATCACATTAAATCTCGGCAAATATTTTTCTCTGCTATCCAATCTCTTATATATCTGCTTTCAGTATTTAAAACGCAAATTTTATTCTTTAATGAATCATAAACTCCAGGTTATTTTGCTTCTAAATCTCATAAAATGTATTCCAATACAGTTGTTGAAATTACACAGGAAACAAAAAAAAATGGAAGACATACGATACCATAAAATTTAGTAATAGATACGCTATGTTGTTTCCATAAAGCAATCTAATATGAAATATAAATTCTCTTTTACATAGATCGCTTTTAAAACTTTTTCGTGACAAAAATCAATATCCAAGTGAAAAATTTTAATAAAACGTAAAGTTTTTCAGGGAAGGATAGACATGCATGCTTATCATCAGAAACACAAAAAAATCATTCCTGATCATTCCTGAGGCAATTTGTTTTTTCGAAAGTATATTCTGATATAAGTTTCTTTCAAACTGAAAGACATGAACTTTTATATTACAAGGTCTACGGAAGATTTTTATATGATAGTGATATTTATTTTAATGAGAAACCGCAATGTATTCAATCAAAATATGTATTTTTGGCTTCTGATGATCTCTAAATCTTGAGTTCAAACTTTATATATAATTCTTCTGTAAATGCATATGCAATGCTTATTCTTAAGGGTCAGTCTTCATATATATATTTGCATCACTTTAGAATTTTCAGTGACAGTCCCATTTCATCCTTCTTGGGAAAGCTTCACAAGATTCAAAACTCTCAGGAATAAATTTCCATGCCTTTCAATTTCTTGTAATAATTGAAAAAATTCACAAAAATTTAAGGGAACGTCTCGATATATATCGTTGTAAAATAATGGTCACACGTAGAATGCTTTCCGTGAATAGTGGGCTTTCATTTTGAACAATCTTTTTCATGTTTCATAAAATTTCTTGAGTTTATGGACTTTAAATATAAATAAATATGTATAGTCCTCAATTCGAGAATTACTTTTCAAATTTTTTATCCTCAATTAAATACAAAGCGGCTTTATAGCAAGCATACGTCTCAGACATACCTTTCTACTAAACCCAAACCTATAAACACATACATACATATATATACAGGGTACCCACTAAAGTCCTGAGCACCACCTTAACTTCAGAACGATCAGCAACGGCCATAAAAGTGGTGTCTAGATATAATAAAGTGGTTATGCGATGAGACAACTTACAGCGCCACCTAGTGGCAAACTGTCGAATTAGAAAATTGTGGACTGTAGAATTGCGTTTGATTATCAAGTTAAGTTTCTTATATTAAATTAATTTTTCCTTTTATTCTCATCTTGAAATATTTTGGGACATGCTTCCTTTTCTAATCCAACAATTAGGCTTCGTAGAGGGCCGGTACCGTAACCCTAAGGGTAACACGATATAGTGGTCTCCAATCCTCCAGGCCATAAAAAGTGTTTTATTTCCATTTTGGATTGCCTTTTTCATATCTTTTTATGTTATTTTAATTTTAAATGCAATATTTTATTTTTAAGTCGGATTATTGATTGTAACGCAATTTCTTTTATGTTCTTTTTACTTCTAAGGCCTTTCGCAATATTTAATGATTCACTCTCTATTAGTATTATTGATTTTAATTATTTTTGATAATTCTAATTAGGTGAGAGAATGTTTATGTCTGACTATATATATGGTAGCTTTATTTCATTTTTAGGTTTAGGGATATTGCAATTTTTATGTTTGGGTTTTGTATATTACTATAACTGATGTTATTACTTACTATATATATATATCACAAAAATATTTTTCTGATACTTGAAATGAATGGGAAGAGCAAATTAAAATTTTCGAAAACAGTTTCAGTCATCCCCGGAATGTTTATTTTATCTTAAAAATTCCTTTTTTATTTTATCAGATTCCTCTCATCTTTTGATTTAATAAAACATAATTTTTAATAAGTTCACGTTTTTTAGAAGAAAAACACTAAAGAAGAGTGTATTTCTTATAAGAAATGGTAATTATGCAGCATAACCAAAGGAATTTGCCCTACGGGATGGAAACTTAAATACAATTTGGTAAACCAAAATCTTTATTCTGACAACCAAGCAAATTTTTCAAACACGTAAAATATCAATTAAGTAATTATATGACCAAAATAAACTTCATTTCGTGCCATGATAATACTACTACAGCAGGATTTGGTCTAAGTGTAAGTTACTTCGAATTTAACTTCTTTACACAAGAGGCTTTAGGAGTAACAACTTTTTTTCCGTAATTTTAAACAGCTTTAACGTTATTACTTGGTTTAATATTTCAAATTTTAATGTCGCACCAACGTGAGGACCTTTACGCACATCAGCAACTCCTACTTGCATCATGTCTACTTGAACGCCGGTACTTCAATAAAAATATTTGGAACTAAATATTTTTTCGCGAGCAGGTTTTTTTTTGACTGAGAGACGCATAAATATTAAATCTGAACCATTTAACTTTTTCTGTAATAAAAAATTATCATAAAATTATCATGACAAGATTACCCTTTTAAAATCACATATATCATCAATATTCTTTATGTCGCGTATACTCATAAATAAAGGATAATTTTAATAAAAAAATTTCTTCAACACGCTTTTATTAGTGTACTGCAAAATAGAAAAGATTTATTTTATCAAAAATATGGACGTAAAAATATACAGCGTTCATAAAAATACACTTAGCTAAAAGGAATTTTAATCACATTTATGATTTTTTTTTACTTTAAACGAATGTATAAAGATTTTATTTCTTATGATATTCATTGCGGCTTAACTTCTTTAGAATATTGCTTTAACTGAAATTTTTTAAGATATTGTTTGACATCCATATTTTATTTTTTACTCTTCGCGCCATTCCCATAATTGGAGAGCATCACGAGCACTTGGATGAGAAGTTGGGTAGTAAGAAAGGTTAGGCCGAGGCCGGTCATGGCCATGAGGCTCCATCCTCAGTTCCTGCGTTTTTGCTGTGACTGCTATTACCCGGTTCCTACGGAAGGGTGGCGGTAGTTCTTTTGTGGTTAGTTTTCAGGTGTTTTTAAAAGCGATTTTATTGCGATTACTTTCTACTCTTTAGTCTTTAATTAATATCTTTCAGATTCATTAATGTGTGCCTAGCGTGGAATCATGATCAATTTTGCTCAAATTTATAACCAGATGGCGCCCTTAAAATGGAATAAGTATTGCATTCAAATTTAACAAGTAACTTCTATTGAAATTCTGTAAATCATAAAATATTGTATCATCATCGGGAATACAAGAGTGTACAACAATTAAGAACTATAGTATATCAAGAAGTAATTGAAAAATAAATTATTTAATACCATTATTCTGAGAATGAATCAAGTCAAGTTGAATAAAAGCATGTGAGAATAAAAAGTATTTGTGCGTCAGTGCTTAAGTTTTGAAATTATTCGTTGCCTATACATACCTAAAAGCGATGTAGTTTTTATCTTTTTTCTGTTCTTCTTCTAGTCTTCAATTTCTGAGGATCAATAATTTGCAGTTTGTCTTTTCACATGCTTGAATTGACAATATCAATCATAGGCAGTCGTTATCTGGCTTAATGTGATTTCGTTCCACCTTCTACCATTTTGTTATCAACTTCAAGAACACATGTCTTGGGCCATAAATAATGCGATAAATAAATGGCATTCTACATTTTCCAGCAAAGAAAAAGAAAGTTATAAAATTGAAGGCTTTGAGAGAAGCATGAATGCTGCAGAAATAAATTACTAGTTCATAACAGCAGAATAGAATTTATGTGAGTTTTTATTACACTCTTATTAAACGTTAATAATAACAATGCTTTATTTTAAAGATGGTAATCAAATTTTATAGATTAAAATACTTTTCCTTAATGAGAGGTTTTTCTGCTAATGATAGGATTAATTTTTCTTGCCTGAAGGAGAAGAAAATGAAACAATTTTTGAATGACTTTTTTAAAGAACCAAGAAAGACTTGCCATTACTGGTTTTAAGAAATTTTTTCAGGATACTACCACGCATGCTATACAAAAAAAGGCATTTTGAATCGCTATATATGACGAACATTTTTTTTCTGAAATTACGTTGCTTTCAAAAGAATATGGTATCATACTTGCTCCGGATATGAAAACAGCTTTCGTTATAAAATACAGAGAATTATTGGACACATTACAAAAGTATTTAAAAAAATATCTAGGAACAGTAGCGTTGTCTCAATGCCTAGTATTACTAACACTGCTTCTAAAGTTTTGTTTCACAGAAATATTTCTCCCAAGAATCTGATAAGATGGAGCTAAGTGTGACTTGATGTGGATTGTATGAAAAGTTTCAATCAGTAGCAGTGGCGAATCCAGGGGAGGGGCTATCGGGCTACAGCCCCCCCCAGAGCTAAACCAAAATTCTTGATTTAATTTAAAATCACTACAACTGTTTGATCTTAATTTTCATTTTAAAAGAATAGTAATAAAATCGTGACAACATTGCGTTCTGACAGGCTTGAAAATTTTCCTACTTTTCTAGTCATTCCACTTGCACTTGTAGCGTTGGCACGGTAGAAAACATTTTTTGGTCAGCTATTTCATTGTATTTTTTATTAAATTATCGAAAGTATTGTAGTGTCCTTTATTATTCTTATTGTCAGGAGAGGAAAGCCTATAAAATTAAAGTGTTTTGGTTTACATAAGCCATGAGGTTTGACATTCGTCACCACGATACAAAATTTTTATGACCTCAGCCCCCTAGACCCGAATCCTGGATTTGCACTGATCAGTAGTCATGTCATCCGAACCCCAGAATTAGGTCCCTTTAGTTTTCCATGTGGGAATTTGTGGAAGATTATGTGTATCATATGCCTTCCAATAATATACAGGAACTGAAACAGCGTATCACAGCTTCTATTCACTCTGTAGCTCCTTAAAGTTATTTTAAATACATGGCTTGGAATCGAGTATCGCTTGGACAACTATGCGCAACCA
The DNA here is from genome assembly GCA_013235015.1 of Araneus ventricosus. Classification (NCBI taxonomy): domain Eukaryota; kingdom Metazoa; phylum Arthropoda; class Arachnida; order Araneae; family Araneidae; genus Araneus; species Araneus ventricosus. Next base: position 2,819,188 of record BGPR01000019.1, on the reverse strand, counting down.
AGGGAACTCACATCGACATTTATTAACTTTTGTAGTGCTATAATAATTAAGTAAAGTTATTTTGTTTCTTTTGTTCTAGTTTTTATTTTATATAATTTTGTAATATGTCCAACAATTCTCGGACACCCTGCATATCAAATTTATACTTACATTTCTTGCAGTCAAAGTCAATTCATGTTCAGAGTATCGAAAGAGTTATTTGGTTTATCGATGAATCCAAATAAATACTCCAAAATATGTAACTGGCGTTCTTAAGGAATTTGCGTAATATGTGAAAAGTCGAATTTCTGCTTAGAAAAATTCTGTTTTGAAATGAAAGCTGCTTAATTTCATAGAGACCTTTAGCTCTTAGAGGCACGGAGATACATATCACGCCATTTATTCGACATTATTCACAGTCTGGTAGGAACAGGTAGAAATAAGCTGTGAAATGGCAAAGATTGCTTAACTGCCATGATGCGTGAAATTGGTTTGGAAATTTGAGTTTAATGACTAAGTTGAAGAATTAGCTGAAATGTATTGTCTCTTATGCCAAGACGTATTTAAAATACTACTTACCTTCTGGCAGGATGTATATCATAAATATATGTATATCTATGACGCAGGATGCAGTAATCAAATATTTGAATGTTTTTCTTTCAGAGGGTGAACTGTTATTTCAAGGACAAATGTATTTTAATGAAATAAATATCGTCTGTAGACCTATAAACGTAATTTTTAGAACAAATGCTGCTAAGTAAGGTGTCCATAGAATAGAAATACTTTTATTGGAGTTCTGATTTCAGAACACAATTCATGGAGAATAAACCTTTATTCAAACTATTGTTAATTCAAAGAAAGATAGAGGTTGATGTCAGAGAATTCAAGAGCTCTTCCGCTGATCAGATAGACACAATTAGCTTCGTATCTTAAACAATAGATTACCATCGTCAACGCGCATAATTCATTAAAATATAGATTACAACATCCTCAAAAGGAAGTGTATCATGAGCAATTCCACAAACAAACTGTGAGAAAGGGATAGAATGCAAAGAACAGTTGGCCAAATAAGAGTTTTGGAGGGTAAAGTTGATCTTAAAACTGCCATATACGTGCTGCGGATATAAGTTATTTGAAAATTATTTTCCCGTAGTATGACCATAACTGTCTCTTCAGTTATCTATACTTTTCACTGTAGACAGTCGTGTTGTAGCGAAAAAGATCGGTGTTTTGTCAGTTCATGTCATTATAATTATTTGATTATCTCGATCTTCTTCACGACAAAAGGAATAAACTTCAACTTTCAGCTAAGGACAGCACGAAAATCGAGCTGTTTCATTGTAACGGTTGTCTACATTTCTTTATTCGAAGAGTTACATACAAGGTGTCCCAGAACTCCACGTACAAACTCTGAGGGAAGGGACAGAACATCAATAAGAATCATAATCACGTAGGAAAACGTGGTCAGAAATGAATAAGTGGTGCTGTACGTGACCTCTCAAGGTTACAAAGTTTGAGATTCTCGATGGAAATGTAAACTAAATGCAATCGACATCAACTGTTTCACGAACGCCTACCTACCTACCTATTTATAGTGTATCTTTTGCCATCATATTTCTTCAAGATGACAGCCCAAGAACAGCCCAGACCTTGTGCTAGAATTAAATAAAACCAACAAAAGATATTTTAATTTTTTAATGATCTGGATCATCAGAATTTCAAGAGATCATTAACGTTTCAAATACAGAAATCAACTTTAAAATCAGTTTAGAATCAACATATACCCTAGAAGCACAATGTTGTTAGTGTATATTATTTTTACGATATTATTCGATAATCGCAGCACTAGACGGTATCGTAAAAAGTTCGGAAGAATAATGTTGAGTACCTTTGGCTATTATTCCTGCAACTTGGTTAATATCTCCTTTGTACATATTTGATATCTTTAATTTTTCGCATCATTTTTGAAATGTTTTACTGAAATTTTTCATTTTATTGCCATATTTATCAGTCTTTCAGGACTGTGAACAGAAAGACATCTTTATCTATATTTCTGTTTTCAGTAAAAAAATTATTAATTTTTAAGTAGATGTGTGAACAATAAATGGTTAAACAAATTATCATTCCATTAAAATACCATTAAAAATTTAAAAGGAAAATTATAAAGTTATTTTATACAAACAGTTTTAGAAACATCTGAAGTTACTCCATTTGAGCATGGAACGCAAAGGTCTTCACTTGATTTAAAGCCAGCAGTAACAGATAAACTAAGCGTGAATTATTTATTAACCTCGACAATGTTTAAATTGTTCCGATGAACAAGTTTCATATAACAAGACTATTTATGAGAAAAGGAGTCAGCTACACATGCCAACAGGGTTAGCAGTTACTTTGAATGATTTTAATGCATATCACATTTAAGATTTCGTCATAAATATCTAGTGTTTAGTCGAATTCAACTTTATTCATTAGAGGTGTATTTAGATTACTTTATTACAGAGAGCACGACTTCTGGTAACTCGGTAGTTGTTCAGGGATTGTTAACAAGAAGCGAGATACTCTTATAGAATGGATAAATGAAAGACATATTAAATACATTTAAAAATATGAATAAAAGTTTAAGGCACTTGCAGAAATTTGTTTTAGTTTATGTACTGTTTATGGTTATTTAGTTCTTAATGATAAACAGCATATGCAACTGCAAAACACTTACACAAACATGAGCTCTAAACAAATTCATCAGATTTATTTTCCTTAAAACCTACATAAGGAAAGAGAATTAAGTGAGAAAACAAATTAGGCAAAATTTTGCATCGGATTTTATCGACATGAATAAAATCACGTTTATATTATCTGTAAGGCAATGGAGAGTTTCAAATTTTAAAACACCACGCTCAAGTTCTTTATTCCTCTATTCCTTTAAACATCGAAATTTTCATGTAACTATTATTTGTCCTATATTGAAAAATGGATGGTACTCCATATTTTACTCTCTTCTGTTTATCTTGCAATTGATTACATTATTTTGAAGGTTAAAAGACTAAAAATATTATACTCTTTTTTTCTATTAAAATTACTTACATTGAAAAAATATTTGAAGTCCAAATTCGACAATCTTCCCCTTTATGTAACGTTAATAAATTGCTAATAAAGGCCAAGTAATGAATACTGTTTCAATATTTAAATGTATAACAAACGTTAGTAAAATACAATAATGGATAAGATATCAGCCTAGGTTTTTTTTAAATTCTCAAGTAATATTCAAAACTGATAAAACTTCAAATCGACGCATTCTGATATAAAGAAACTCTTTTCTGAATTTCACAGCTAAAAAATATATCGAAGCTGAATTTCAGTAGATAAAGCTTATGAAGAAGCAGATTCTGCTTGACTTAATTTAATTAGCGAGCATGATTGATTAGATTTAATTAACAGGTGAAAAATAAAATGCATTAGATATCTCACTCGAGCTGATAGCAGAAAATTTAAAAAAGAATGAAAAGGTTTTTAAGAACGGTGATGGCCTAGAAGTCCCCACTGGAACGAACGAAAAGTTTTCGTTAAATATGCCACTGTATATCCACGAATCTTCTACGCGTAAAAGCAATCAATATTTTTTACATCACATAGGGAGTGGCTGAAAAATAATATCGTAGCTACGCAGGAGAAAAAGCAGCAGTGCATGACACCTTGAAACTACGTTCCCGGTACCCCAGTTCAAAGGTATTGCCCCATCAGTTTCAAGAAAACGTGCTCTTGCATAAAGTATCAGTCCATGGGTTGCTCAAACATTTTCTGTAGGTATACGTAGTGGGTGGACATCGACAGCCTCATCGTGGATTTAAAA
>BGPR01000019.1:2786991-2798435 GCA_013235015.1 Araneus ventricosus | reverse complement strand
CATTTGATCACAGTGTATGCGCTTTTGTCGCGGTGGCCTGTCTTCTTATGTTATCCAGATGCCAATGAAGAGCTTTGTTTTCCTAGTGTATTTTCGTTTTTGATCCCAAAGAATTAATTCCAAAAGATGTTTTTATGAAATTTCATCGACTGTAATCCAATGGTTAAAAATGAATTTGATCTTAAGAAGAAAGGCGATTCCCTGTTTTTTTGCTAAAATCTCTATTTCAAGAGATTTTTTTATTGAAATTTCATCCACCCATAATTGATGGTTTAAAACTGAACATGATTTAAATATATATATATATATATATATATATATATATATTTAAAAGAATTTAATATTTTAAATTCTAAACAATGAACGTTTGCCAGTTTTGCTTACTCTGAAATAAAGTTACGAATTTGAAACAAACACTTTTAAAAAATAAACGTGGAAAACTGTAAAGGAATAAGAGTTGCATCGCCTAGCATGGACTTCTTTACTTAAGTTCGACGCTTTCTGTTCTTTTGAATGAAAGCATTCTAAGAAAAGATTTAATAATTCAGAAACATTCTTTGTATTCTTTTTTTACAAAATCGAATCACGCTCTTGTAGTGTAATCTTTTTATTCAACTTACCGATGTTATGGAAATTTCTGTCGAAATGTTAGGTCCCTACAACTGTGCGAAAATTCAATGCATGTTATGCTTGTATTCTTTTCTTCCAATATGCTCGCAAAATAAATTCAATTGTACTATGACGTCAACAACCGTAATAATATAAACATAGTGAGCGAGTAAACAAATGCACATTTTTCTATTTATAAGCAGTTGGAAAGAGAAGTTCATCAATAATTTCTGAATGAGGCCGAAATAAACAAGGGAAATTCGGAAACATGCAAAAAGTTATTTCAAGATATATTTCAGAAATATTTCACCCTTCAGCTTCGTTATAGAAACTATTTCTATGCTTCAAGCGTAACACAACAACAAATATTCAGTTCAAAAAGAGAAAAGTATAATTTTAATGCTTTTTAGAAGTAAATTACAAGAAATTTACATTATTAAAAAGGTTTAATTCAGATAATCCTTAATTAAAAATTCAGTTTAGAATATGAATGAGTTTCTAATAAACCTCAATAGGAATGAAACCGAAGCACATTCAACAAAATTAAAAATACTCCATAAAATACAATATAGAAATTCAAAAACAAAACTAGGTAATATCCGAGAATTTTTAATCTAATGTAGAATTAGTTGTTAAGTTGATAATAGTTTATTTCTTCCGTAATTTTCTACAAAATTTTAAATTTTTTAAATACACATCTAAAGTTTAAATACACATCTAAGTTTTCATGAAAAACACATGCTGTTTCGAGTAAAAACAACAACTACTACTACTTGATTGTTTCGTTAGGAATCTAGTGTATAGAGTTTTAAAATTCAAAAAATATTTATTTCTCTCGGTCCTGAGATCAAATATCAGTAGAAACTCATGACTGGAAAAGTTTTAAAGGACAGAATAATATATTTTTATTCCAAATTTAATAAATCGTTTTTGACGTGAAAACGTCTTTCCGTTACTTACAGTGATAGTCGGTCAAAATTACTTGTGTGACAAAATAATGTCAGATATGAATCTCTAATAACTACAAGAATAATAATGCGAAAAGAATGGTTCACCAGACAACGGATAGACTATATCAGTAAGAGTTTGTCGCATGGTATTTTTTTGCCTGTGACGTCAAAGTACCAGTGCAGACGCATGCGGGTGATTGTTATGAATTAGATTTATGTAAGGACATAAATAAGTGAAGCGTGGAAGCGCGTTTAGCTAGGAGGTTGATTCTGGTGTCATTTTAAAGAGCTTGAGGAGTATTACTAAGACCCAAAGTGAGACAATAAAAATATTTACCATAATATAAGTAAAAATCGGTATTAAATTGAAAATTTCAAACGCCGCATGTTTTTTTTATTATAGGATGCAGAGTTTTCTTTCGAATTGTACGAAACTTACAGAATACTTGTCAATACGTAAAAGAAACTTTGTATTAAAATTTGATTATCACTGAAAATATGAGCATTTGTAGTAAATAATGTTTGACTGCGCATACGTGAAATGTAGTTCTGTATACTGTCAACAGATGGCGCCATCTTAAGCAACTCCAAATAAAGCATAAGTAAGGCGCAGTTCAGGTCCGCGCCGTAGAGGTTTCGTGAAAACGTCGGGATAAAATCATAAAACAAGTATTTAGTATTAATATGTAATTTAATTATGAATTTCTTTAATACAATATTTACACAGAGTAGTATAATGGTTACAGAATAGATAAACCACAAGTTCATCTTTAATTCATTCAAGTTAATATGGAATACTTGTTGTATGATTTTATCCCGTTTTCACGAAAAATCTACGGAGCGGACCCGAACTGCGGCTTTCTTATGTTTTTTTTAGACTGTTTCGCGAAATAATGTCAAAATCTTCAGAAAAGTTATAAAAAGAAAAAAGGGTAATTACTTTTTTAATATTTTATAAGAAGGAAAATAGTTCAAACATAAAACAGGATTCCACACAGATATAAATGTTGATGAGTAAAAATCATGGTAGATTTATTTGATGCTTGCAGATACACATGCCGATAAGAAGTGTGTGATGTGAAGTAAGTTCATTTTTTAAGAATCTGGAATCAAATATATTAAAACTGATTATCTACATACATTAAAATTTATTTTTGGCCAAAAGAATACAATGAATTTTTAATCATTATGTTTGAAGGAAAAAATCAATTAATAAAGTTCCAATCTGGTCATGCAGAACTTTGAATACATCTTAAAATACTTGTCTTCTTCAAAGAAACTTATTGGAAAAATAGATTTAACATGTATGTAAAGAGAATAAAACAAATATTAGGAATTTTACTTTCATGCCATCAACATAAAGTCAATGTAAAGTCGCTTTAACTGTATCAGTACTCTATGTATACAGAATTAACTTACATTCAATTAACTTATAAGAAATTGATTCTCCGCCAAACTCATTTGGGTAGGCGGTTAAAATTCCAAGGATGCAAGCAATGATTTTGTCATTAAAATTCCAGTCACAACTTTTGACATATGCTACAATGGATGAGCCTATAGAATATTTTAGAAAAGTTTTAGAATACTCTTCTTCAAAAAAACTAATATTTCGTCTTGAATTCTGTTCAGTGTTTTTACAATGAAAAAATTCTTTATAGCTCCTCTCAAAACAGCTATAACACAGGATTACATTATATTAGAAATTGCACTCTTGTAGAGATCAGAATTCTCATGCATTAACATAATTTACTTATATTTGATTTGGATTAAATTGACATAGTGTTTTAAAATGCCAAAAGTAAATTGTTATCAAAAATTTTTGCGACACTTAAATTTTTGTATCATCACGTTCATCTTCTGCTGGATAATAAATCTTTTCATCGTTGGACGAGAATCTACAGTCATCCGGAATCTTTTTTTTAAATGGTGTATAATTTCTGCGTTGAGTGCTTAAATTGTTCAAGAAGCAGTTGAGCAAATAGTATACAGTAGTGCAATACATCTTGTAGGTGAAAATTGCAATGGATGTTAAGCAGTCAACGGCCTTCTAGAAATGCAAACGTTTTATCACTACCCGCAAGCTGGTCAGAAACATGTTTACCCAGTTAAAGCTAAAAGAATGATGAAATATTCTTGGGACATTTAATTCGGCGCCAGTTTGAAATGAACCGAGAGTTGCAAAATGTCTTTATACACATACAGTCATTAGAATATTTATGGCATTAAATCACCCTTCTCTGCAAAATCCTCTCCTCTAACGGAGGTAAGTTCATCTAACCTATATTATATTTCGTTTAAATTTTTTATATCATAATTTTATTAACTTTTATAGAAAGTTTAGAAATTTCTTAATTCCTAGAGAAAGTTTATGCATACATGAAGCTCATTATTTTCGTTAACATCCCACCATTGGAGATGGTTCGTGAAGACTATGAACATATATAATATTGGAATTATAGAAGTAAAGAAATTATGCATAAAAATTTGGATATGTAATGCATTCCTAGGGAATTTTAGAAATTTCCCAAAAACTCATTGCTTGCTATGAGTTTATTCAAAAATATCCATTCAGTCTAGAAGAAGAATTTAGTTTCTGAACGATAGATTTTAATTTTTCTAACAGAATTCTTATAAAGACATCCATAAAGTAACTTTACCATATATAATCATCAACTATATCATTCACTATCACGTATTACTACATCGACAACAGCATATAAAGACCTAATCTTTCCTCGTTTTCCTCTTATTTTTATGCATTAGTCTCTGGCATACGGTATAGACGGTGATTTTCGGCGTCAGATAAGTGAAGATGTCTGATAATATGGAAAAAGAAGAGGGATCATTTAATAGACTATACCACGCATTAAACTTAATATCTGTCAGGGTGTATCACATTTTGAGATAAAAAAGAAGTCATTCATTTAAAAAATACACATCTAAACCTATTTTCAAACAAAACTAACTTACCGCTACATAATAAATTATATGGTAGTGCATTGCAAAAAATATTAAAAAAATTTACGCTGTTTACATTTGCCTTAAATAGAGTTTCAACTCAAATTCAATATTGAATTATGTTTATATTTTACAGGTAAATTCAATTACATAAATATAAGAAGCAAGAACATTTAAAATATGCTATTATAAAATTATATTTCTCTTTTGAACAGGATATAAAGAGACGTTGAAATTGAAGATATTTAATATCATTATATTTATATCTGATATTTTCATGAAAATGCAAATAAAAGATAAACTATGAAAATATTCATGATATTACGAATATTTTGAAGTGAATTCTGAAAAAAATAAAATAGCGTAAAATGTGTATGTAGATAATGATGACAAAATACAAGAGAATAAAAAAGGATAAATATCCTCTATTATCAAATATTATATGATAGATTTGATTCCTTCGTTCCTGTGCGAATTTGTAATCTAATTAGTTTTCTAATAGTGACACAATAGTCGACCATTTCGTTAAATCATCTTTAACTTAAAATGCTTCAAAATGTAATGAGTTATTATTGTCCTTCACAAATAACATTTTTTAATTTTTCTTTTGACCCTTATTATGACTTCTAAGGCATGCAACTTCAAAAAAAAATTCTTAAACTTGTATATGCCAATGGTAAAAATATTCATTTGTTAAACTTTAAGAAAATTAGGAAAAAATAAGTTGAAAAAGTTTGTTATTTGGTTAAAATTTAAGACTTGAAAGAAGCATGTTGGAGAAAGTCGGGGCAAAACATAAATATCGAGTAAATTTTATTCTACTTACCTGAACAAAGATGAATATTTGAGGAATAGCAAAAACAAATGCCAACACCCAGGATCCCACGATGAGACGTTTAGCTTGTGTGACACCCCCTGTTGTTCTCAGGGGTCGACAAATCGCCAAGTAGCGGTCGTAGCTCATCGAAGTAAGTATGAATGTTGTGCTTGCCAGCGTCACGATTTGGGCATACACAATCACTTTACAGGCTATAGGACCCAGTTTCCATTCTCCGAAAACCTGAAAGACAAATGCCAAATTTATTGCAATGCCCAAAAGTTAGTTTTAAGCATAAATATGTCAGAGACAATGTAAAGAAATTTTCCATGAACAGTAAACAAATTTTCTATAAAAAGCAATTGTTTTTAAACGATTTTACTAAGTTCGAAATGTTTCATGTTTGTATGTATGTATGTAAGGTTGGAATTTTACGATCGATTTTTCACTCACTTCTTAATGCACTAGAGTTCTGAAATTTTGTATATTTATTAGTTCTTGATGACAATGCAATGTTTTAATAATTTTAGAGCTGTCAATTATCAATTTTAAAAAATCGCAAAATTACGTTTGCACTCGGTCGTTCAGGGTCGCCATCTATAGTATTTTTCAAGAACTAGAGATCTTCATCGGTGCTAAAATAATGCGAATATCAATTATAAACGTTGCAAAAGGACTTGCCAATGGTTCAATTGGATACATTACGGATATCACACGGCCACTCTTCAGACGTGAACAAGTTTCCGATTAAGATATCCCATCAGTAAAAATAGACTTCTGACATAAATTAAAGACTAAAAACTAGAAAATAATAAATATGAAAAAAACTTTAAAAAAAAACGCTTTTACCAATGCATTAAAAAAGAAAAAAAATATTCTTTCTCAAGCATCTAGAGGTCAAAACAGAAATCGTAAAACAATAGGAGAAAGTTATAAAACCACAATGATTAACATAAGAAACGAAATGTTATTAAACATCAATCATATAAAATATATTATAAATGTGATTACAAATCTAATTTACTTACAACTTTTCTACCTGCGCCCGAGGCCTTTCCGATTTTTGTTTTGACCTCCAGATTTTTGAGAAAAAAAATATATTTTTCTTTTTTAATGCATTGGTAAAACCGTTTTTATTTAAGTTTTTTTTATATTTATTTGGATTTTCATTATATGAACATTATACATTATATTTATTTGGATTTCATTACAGACAGAATATTCTCTATTTTCTAATTTTAGTTACACTGATTCCAGGGTACATATGTTCCCTATTTTCACTATATTTTTTTCTACAATTTTTTCTTCTGAGAAAAGATATATCAGCCGCAAATTAGAGAATAAACATCTAAGAAATGCATAAAAAGAGCAAAAATAATTTTAAATGACTATTTTCAATATTTTTAAAGAAGTTACAAAAATTCTATAAAACATCACAACATTTTACATACACTTCTTATAAATGCTCACTACAGTCTTAATCACAGCATTTTTTACCATATTTTTTGTTAGTTCTGTCCCTATTTCTTCCATATTATTTTCATCTGCCTTCATTACTCATTGACTTTGTTGTTTTTTGGTCCTGTACCGTTGATTCCTAATATAGGATTTTCTATTCTTTTTATTCCATCGGAAGGCGTGAATTGAGCAGCTCTGCCTAAAATCTGAAGTATAATAAGTATGAAACTGAAATTTTTGATGGCATCAAGTCTTTTCATTTTCATATATATATATTATTGTGTTTGATGATTACAAAAGCGTTAATAGTAGACTTGTTTCAGAGGTTGAAAAAAAGAACCATAATCCAATGACAAGTATTTCTTGAGACATCATTTCTCCGGCTTAATTGATCTAGAATATCAACTTCTTTTGTCATGTAACAAAATCTAACAATTTTATGTTTTTTGTTATCACCTGTCGTCTACAGAAACTAAAAACTCCATGGTAAATAATTATGACACAAGCGTCACCAAATATTCAAGACTTTACTTTTCGCTTCATATATGGTAAAAATTCTTTGAATAATTCCCTTTTATTTAAAGTAATTGCATAAACATAAATTAGTTTAGTTAAACCAATTATCCGCTGTTAAACTCTAGTTCTACTATTTTTTTAGATTGAAATGGACTGAAATTATATATGAAAATATTTTTAAAAAATTAATTATTAAACGAAGCTAAGTGCCAGAATTTCACACGGAAGCATATGTCGTTAAGAAAATAAACAGTATTACATTATCAGCGAAAGAGGAAGAACGAACAACTGGGAATTCCTGTTGTATGTTTAGGCGCGCGGGGTACACATGTCCTCCATGTGTCTTTTTGTTCTCTTATCTCCCGTGCAATAACTTTTAGAACTTGAATGACGGTGCCATATTGTTCCTCAGTATTTGACTGACAGGTACTGAAAGTTTGATCTCTAAACAATGAATGGAATTTAAAGCGCAGCGTTTTGAAAACTAATGGACGACACCTGTACACCGCGCGACTAATAGAGGGTTAAAAACATACACTTTAATAAAATCACACTTTTATTAGTGTACTAAAAAATATTAAATTTTATTTTAATTATTTTCTACTTTTTATTTTTTAGTTTATAAATCCTTATTATAGATATTATTGACATTTTTTTAAATTCAACACCAAGTGGCGCCACTCATATGGAATCATAATAGAATTAAATTGATCTATTAACTGATAATTATATCTTAAATTATTAAAATAGCGTGTTTTCAGCCAGAATGCATAGGTGCATTAAATTTGAAAAATTTAGTATATTAGAAAATGAGTGAAAGATTAATTACTAAGTTCTATCTTTAAAAAACATGGAACAAGTCAAGTTTAAACAAAAGTGTGTGGAAACAAATTATTAGAATTTTTATCTGAAATATTCTGTGGATATGCTAATCTACTTGTTACACTAGACAGAGATGTTGGGACGGTAGGTGTTGTCTAGTGAACTACAAAGGTTCCAGCTAGTTAGGCGCGTTCTTAGCTCGGAAATGATAAGATTGAAAGTGGCTTATGATACTTTACAGGAATGATTTGATAATATTTATTTCTATGACATTTCTGAACGTCTTACTCTAATTAATTTTATAGCTAATATGTAATTATAATTTGTATCCTTTCAGTTTTATTTTGAATGGTTTTATTTTCTTTTAGTTAGCCACATTATTCCCCTACTTTTTCGTTTTTATCCAACAATTGGCTTTCGCAGAGAGTTGGCGCCACAAATTCGGATTAATGCGATAAAATTGATTCCCAAGACATATTGGCATTTGATTGTTGGAATTCAAATCCTGGGTTGTCTTTTTCATAGTAGTAATAGTATATAATCAAACTATCTTTTGTATTTCATTTGTATGATTATTGATAACGTAACTTTATTTTATTTTAATTTTTAGATTAATATATGTATATGAAAATATAATACAAGTTTTGATTATTTGAAATATTCAACTAAATAAATATGTATATAGTAACATGTAATTTGAATCAAAAGGAAATAAACAAAACATATCAAAAATGCAATGCAAAAACTAGAAATTTATTAATGAAACACAATTTAAATTATGAACCTATAAATAAAAGCGCTAAATACATCCAAAGAGCACATGGTTAACTACGAACATATCTATTAACTATGATACTCTTACAACTACTGAAAAAGTAAAACCAAAAATTTAGAGTTTTGAACAATAAATTAGTTGCTCAGATTTGGATGAGCAAATTAGCCATGCTAAATCGATTTTGCTGTACAGACCATCCCAGTTCCTATTTGTTGAGAAAACAGAAAGGGTTAATTTACCCTAAAATAAGAGAAGTTAGAAAGAAAATATCCATACGCTAACCCTAACAATATATTTCGTTATATGAAAATAATCTATATTATATAGAAAATATACAATCAATATATTGCGCCATTGCCAAGACACCAACATATCCATTCTTTTTAACAGGGAATTATAATATCAATGAGTTTACTTAACCTCTACACATGCATACAGCGTTTCGTAACAAACCACCACAATGCTTGACAACACTAGATTGCCAACGCTAGATTTCTAACTTTGACGCAGCTTTAATTAACAAATTATTTTAATTTAAAAAATTGTATGATAACTATCTTAAAAATCTTAAAATATGTTGAATTATGTAATCAATTAAAAATCTAATATTTTTATAAAACAAATGATTGGGATATTTAGAATCTATTATTGTTACAAGGAGTTTTTAAAAATCATGACACCATCTATGTAGTAATGCAAAAACTAGAAAAGCAATAACCAATTTGAACGAAATTACATAATATAAATAGCATATATAATATAAATACTAAGAGGTCAAGAAATACAAATATTATATTAAATACTAAAATGAATGGTTTATTCTATGTGACTTAAATATTTCTCATCAATGTAAACTCGTAAGATTTTTTTAGGAAATCCATATACTAATGCATTATTGTAAAAGTATTTATGTTCCCAATTCTATTATCATTATCTGTAACAAAATTGCTATTTTTGATTATATAATTTTTTAATAAATTCTTGAAGACTGATATGCTTGGATTACTATCCAAGAAAGGAAATTTATTAATTTGAAAATTAAATGCGGTTCTTTTATCAAAGATATCAGTAACAATATTTCTATCTATAATTTTAATATCTAAATCTAGAAATACTAGAGCAAATTCATTGTCATTAGTTTTTATTATTTTCAAATAGTCAGGATAGAATTTCATTTGTAGTTTTAGGTCTATTTCTTCATTAAATACTATCAAATCATCTATATATCGAAATAATATAGCTATTAGTAATGAAATCTTTCTCGTACGAGTGTAGGTAAATATTTGCCACACTATTGCTAGCTGGACCTCATTGAGGTAATCCTTTAATCTGATGATAAATCTTTTTATCAAAAAGAATATAATTTTCTTTTAATACAAGAATAATAAGAGTTTTATAATTATTTATGTCTATATCCTTTTTAAACCAAAATCTATATGAATTTTTACTAGGGTAAATATGAAATCATTAATGTCTAAACTATTAAATAAATCCTGGAAGTCAAAAGTTTGTACACTAGATATGCCAACTTCTTTAATTGCATTTACAATCTCAACTCTATTGTTGACAATAATTCCATCTCTTTGCATATTCAAATTCTCTGTAATTGTCTGTATGTATTTTTGTAAGATTTTGAAAGATTTTGTGATATATGTAATGAAGCCATTGGTTACACTTCTAAATTTAAGAGTATTCTTGTGAAATTTTGGAGTTAAAAAGTATATATATATATATATATATAGTTAAATTTTTCATACAATCAAAACACATGTCACATTTTCAATATATACACATATTAAACTAAAAATTAAAATAATGTTGCCTTATCAATAATCATACAAATGAAATATAAAAGATAGTTAGATTACACACTAATATGTCAATGCTAGTTAGGTTATTACTACTACAAAAAAGACATCCCAGAATAGGAATTCCAACAATCAATTGCCAATCGATCCTGGGAATCGATTTTGTCGCATTAATACGAAATTGTGGCACCACCCCTCTGCGAAAGCCCATTTTTGGAAAAAACAAAAAGTAGGGGAATAAATCTCCAAAAATCTTTCAAGATAAGAAACGAGAAAGTATATAACTTAATGCATGCCAATTCATAGTCTTAAATATTGCAATGGCATGAGCGTTATCCGAAATAAAAATGATGAAATATTATACTTAATCTAGTGGTGCCATCTACCTATGTAGTGATATACTAATATCTTTGTGAATTCCATTATATATGATCACATCAAAATAAATCTAAAAGACTATTGATTTAAGGGTGTTCAAAATTTTTATTAAAATAATTTATTATAATAAGCAAACATGAAATTTATAGGATATCCATATCTTAAAGCATTTTCAATAAATGTATCTATATATGAATTCTGTTTATTTCTGTCTGTGACTAAAATAGTGCTTCTATGAATATAATTCAGGACTATATTTCTATAAATTTGAATACTGATATTACTGTTCCAAAAGGTAACCTATTTATATTGAAATAAAAAGTGTTTCTTTTATCATAAATCTTAGTGTTTAA
>BGPR01000019.1:2692221-2785779 GCA_013235015.1 Araneus ventricosus | reverse complement strand
TTTGTATCAACTGTTTTAATTTCAGTCTAGAAAATCGAAAGTGAAAGGAAACCATCATTAGTTTTTTAGTAATATCAAATACTCTGGATGATGAAGTCAATATTTGTGTATGTTCTTCTAGCGATATCAATAAATCATCAAAATATACATAATATAAATTATTGGCAAATGTTTTCTTTTCGTAATAGATTTACAATATAAATTAACTAAAGCATTACTTGCTTTGGTTCACCTTATGCTCATTTAATTTGTTGGCATAATTTATTGTCGAAGATAATATAATTTCCTTAATATACTTCCATTGATGCTTTTTATTTTTTTTATTAATAATCCATTTTATTTATGTAAGATCCTCCATGAATCTGTAAAATTTTCATCCATATCTTTGATATCTATACTATTGAATAAATCTGAAATCAAGGTATGCACAGGAGATAAACATTAATACTCTTTTATAATTTCATATGTATTAATAATAACTGTATTATTTTTGTGTTTTTTAATTGTTTTACAATTATCCCTCGGAGATATTTTGAAAAGGATTTACACACACACACAAGCACACACACACACATACATATATATATATATATATATTATAAAAGAACAAAACAACATACATAAAACAAAAAAAAATAGAAAGGGTAGAGTTCTTTTCTCCTATTACAGCTAACCTTCTTCTTCACCATTTGAAAAGAATTATTTACTAAAACTATCACCTCAGGCTTTCAGATTATGTGGATGATCTTCTTGTTTTTAATCAGCATGGGACTTTTAATAATACGTGGGAAAATATTTATCTAAAAGCCTTAAACAAAGAAACGTGTAATAGGTTTGAAGCGGATATTTTAGGTCTGGATGTAAAACATATGTTAATAGCTTGTGTATCGATATATATATGTGATAAAGGTAGTATTTTTGAATTTTTTTGGTGTCAGCAGACTTTCCTATTGGTCTTCAAATATTTCTAATAAGATTTATAGAAACACAATTCTCACCCAATTTTCTCTTATTAAATCTATTTGTTCAAATAAAATTCAAATTCGAGGACAGCTTTTGTTTTGATCAACTTTTAAAGTCTGTATTCCTGAAACTTTTGTTGACGATATCTCATTAATTAAGATTTGTCGCCATCAGCAAGAACCATTTTTCACATATTTCTTCCTCATTCGGAAACGACAACCAACTAGTCTGATGGCATTTTGCCTTTCTACTACATTTTCCCATTACATTTATTAACCCATGCCAGGCGATAAATTGACCTTTTCCTTTCTTTCCTTTTTTCTCTTCTATATTTTTTTTTTGTGAATATTTCTTTTAATTTAATCTAGGTCTTACATTCGGATTTTTAGCTTTCGATGTCTTAAAATCATCTTCATTGTATCTGTCTTTCATTTCCAGGAATTTTCGTTTTAATTGGTCGTGCTTTTGAGGGGATAACGACAAAAGTTACGTTTTCGTATGACGTTAAGGAAAAAAAGCACTCATTAATATATCTGGCTTCTCTTCCTGACGAGGAAGCTTGCCATGATATTTTTCAA
This sequence comes from Araneus ventricosus, assembly GCA_013235015.1. Classification (NCBI taxonomy): domain Eukaryota; kingdom Metazoa; phylum Arthropoda; class Arachnida; order Araneae; family Araneidae; genus Araneus; species Araneus ventricosus. The sequence continues at coordinate 2,784,238 of BGPR01000019.1, read as the reverse complement.
ATTATTAAATTTTCGACTTCCTTTCTTTTTTGCTACTAGACTAGATTACTTTTACTACTCTTACCTTACTAGATTCATAAAACAAACAATATATATATATTGTTTGTTTATAAATCTAGTAAAGTGATCAGTTATATTTTTTTATATATATACTTATTATTTTAACTAGTTCAAGTAAATTTTGTTTTAATATTTCTTTTGTGATTTGCACCCCAATTCTTTGCAAGTAAATTTAAAATTACTAATTTTCCATTTGTTCTGGAATTGAAGTTAGTTTTGAATGTAGTCAGAATGAAAATGGTTTGTTGGTATAGCTTCAAAGATTTATCAAAAAAAAAAAGATAGGTAGCCAGTTTTTGAACTTTGCAATATATAAATTTTCAAATGAATTTATGAAATATCTCTGTTAGTATAGTTTGTTTATGAAGTTAAGTTTCTTGTATTGGCTAATTTTTCTTTTTTATTCTCTCATCTTGATATTTTGGGACTTGATTCCTTTTTTCTTATCCAACAATTAGAGCGCTGTCTAAGTAACCTAGGGATAACACATTATGTGGAGTCCCCAATCCTCAGAATACTTTATAATTGTTGGTTCATTTTTGGATTGACTTTTTTCGTATATTTTTTTTTAATTATTTGTTATTGTGTAAGAATTTAAAGTGTAATATTTTATTTTAAGATTGATTATCGATTACAGTGCAATTTCATTTAGATTCTATTTATTTTATTGATTGATTTTTTAATTATTTTAGCATATTCTAATAAAGTATTTGGTTTTAATTTTTGTTTATGGAGTAAAGTAGTTTATTTATTTTCATGTTTCGAAATATTGCAATTTGTTTAGATTTTGTTTATTACTATATTTGATATATATACAAACTATATTTAGCTTTTGAATAGAATGTAGTATAATGAATTGTGTTTATATAAATCTTTGAGTTGTAGGTATAATAGTATGATATTTTCTTTCTTTTTTTCTCATCTTGAGATGGTTGGGGATATATTACTTTTCTTTTCTCAACAATTGTGGCCTTCACTTGGAAGGTTGGTACCACAAATCAAGAGTAAGATGCGACAAATTAAGTACCAAGGCTGTTTGGTTATTTTGATTATTGGAATTTCAAATAGGGTTATTTTCAAGTTTTTGATGCGTATACACTAATAGTTTTAAGTTAAATTTTCTTTTGTAATTCAAATATATGATTATGGATGAGGGTAAAATGCCTCTACAAACAAGCTAAAATTGAGATTACATATATATATTCCGGAACTTTGTGCGACGTTATCTCAGGCAGTGATTTCAGAGCTACCTACTGACAAAGCCTCTTTCTCCTTTTTCTTTCTCTTTCCTCTGTTTGGCAGCAGCGATACAACTGGTTTAGCGTTCTTTTCCTCGTGGTCGCAGTAGCATCTCCACAACCATCGTAAAGCATATTTCGCTTTATTTTGGTATTTTTTTTTTTATGTTACGACTGTTTATTCCTGAGTATTTTTTTGTAGTATTCCAGTTTTTTGTATTTGTATTCAGTTTTGTATTTGATTCTTTTTAAATCTTCGTGTATTTTTATTCAGAAATCTTCCATCTTCCATTTTCGTTTGTTTTTGTGTTTTAGGGGATGACGAAGCTATTTTTAACGGATTTCGTTTGTCGTCAGCAGAAAAAAAGCACAAATTAATATCTGAACTGAAGAAAGCTTCCTTCCTGACAGGCGGCTCGCTATGATATTTTTCAATTTTACAGTTTTTCTGGTTTTGTCTGACCATTTGTCCTTTTACTGTTTTGAGTTTTTTATTTTGTGTATATATGTTGGTTTTGATATATATATATATATATATATATATGTGTGTGTGGCAATCTCTCTTCAATTTTAACTTGTTTGTAGAGGCATTCTCAAAAAAAAATAATCAGGGGCGATTCACGTAAAGATTTTTCTTTATTTAACCCTCTGAGTGGTTCAGTCTCCTTGTAAAGTGATCTCGAAAAGGATTTTCAGGCTTATCTCATCTTTTTAAAAAGTTGCGCCCTCCACTCCGTAACATGTTCCAAAAGGCATGGCATCAGTCTCTTCCCCTCTGATCCTGGGTAATCAGTATACCTCGAAGGGACTGATTCCACAAGAATCCGTCATTCAGCTAGGCTATACCCTTAACTGTCTCACTGTCGGAGAGCCCAACTCTGTGTGTATAAATTAACACTTCAGGTCTTCAAATGGGCAGTTGGGATCTATTTTACACATTTATTTAGCTGTAGCAACGCAAACACCAGACAAAAATACAAACGCCGGTTAGCGCGTATACCTATTTTTTCATGTTTTTGAATATCTAATAAAGGTAACATTATTGAGCTGCATAGTTGATGATTTTTAAGATCTTTGTGATTTAAATTTTGCCGTTTACAGTAATATTTGTATTTTAGCTGCTGGCTGTATTTTATATTAAAATTGGTTTTTTTTATATCAATGACTTCACTTTATTTACTCGTCAGCATATTATTCTATAGATTAAAAATTAATTTACTTACCTAAATTTTAAGGTAAAACAATGCCATTATATATATATATATATATATATATACATATATTCAAAATTAATCAAATATTCCTTATATTCAAATTTTAATATACATATATTAAAAATTAATTAAATATAATTCAAAAAAAGACAGCTAAAATTAGTAAAAATAATTATATATATATAATTATTTTTACTAATTTCAATGTCTTTAATAAAATTTTTCATATTGCTTCTTGATTTTAGTACTCCGTAAAAAGAGTAGAAAGAGATTGAAACGATCACAAATATAAACAGTCATTTAGCGGTTAATCCGTTTCTTTATATGCACATGATACTTATTGTATGGATGAACAATAATCTATTCTATAAAACCGCCTGTAATAGTGTAATACATATGAAGGATTAAAGAAATAACCTTCTTATCCCCTGAATAATGTTTTAAATTAACTAATACTACAAACCCCTTTTTTACTGGAAACTTGTACTATATGTCAGCATTGGGGGAACAGATTGTAATTCTCAGTTTACGTTTAGACTAAAATGTTAGAGAAATACTTGTATACATATACGTTATTTGCTTGCAAGATATCTTTATTATAATAAACAGAAAATGGAATTCACCTAGATTAACAAATTTAAGAACTTTTATACTATAGTACCGGTCATAGAGCATCCCCATGGCCAGATTTTCAAAATTAAATTCGATTCTTTTATTTATAACTTTTCGAAGAAGAGGTATATTGGGGGGTTTGGGCAGGTGCATTTAAGGGTTTTAAGCCTATTTAAACCAGCAGAAAAGTGTGGACCCTTATCTACAATTAGGGTTGCGTTTTGGGAGTTACCGTAGTTCAGAAACACGAGTGTAAAACAGGGAGATATATCAAATTCAGGAATTTACAATCAGTGATTACAGTACTTTCTCTTGTATACTACGTATACAGGAAGGTAAAAAACAATCAACATTTTTCCAGTCACACGAAAATGGGCATGAGGTACGAGGCACAAGAGTTATTGAATTATTTTCTACAGATAATTTTTTTACAAACTTGGTGGAAATCGAAAGAATGGGAGAAAATCACCACATAATGAAATTAGTCAGGTTCCCCTTTTGTGTATTCAAAACAAGTTTTTGGGTCTTTTCGTACTAAATATAGGAATTTTATAAAGCATAAAGTAACACTTTAATTCTTTATACAAAATTTTTAAAATTAATTATATCTCATTCATGTATACCATACTACTTGGAAGAATAAATATCTTGTTTGCAGTTTTATAATTATTTCAAGTTCAGGAGATGAAAATAAAACGTGTAGATGAAATCTAGATTATATAAAAACATACTTTAAATTTACAGCACACGCACACACATCCAAGATATTGCTATAAAACACATTATATAGTATGTATTAGGGTGGAATTTGAAATAATTCAATACCTGAGACTGCTATTATTTTGGAAGAACTGTCCTTAAGCTTTATTATTATCGGATATATCAGGGTTTGTAACACATAATAGTGGATTCTTGTCAGCATTTATTAAAATTCACCTCCAGAATTGGTATAAGATTTACCAAAAGCACTGGAATTTAAGCATTTGGGTGATCACACAGATAATGCTTAATAGCAAATCAGCAAAGCTGCTTAATGGTTCAAGGAACCAGTACATGTCTGATCTCTGAAGTAAGAAATAATATTTTCTTAGAAATAGTTTTTTGGGTTCTAGATACAAATTTTTCAATGATGGTAAAATAATCTCTGCAGTTGAGCTGCAGATATCAGACTCTCAATAAGTTAGTATCAGCCAGTATACAGCAGTATTCCCCGATACAGTGCTTTTAACAGATGGTTATGTCTATCAGCGCGTGAAAACATGACAGCATAAACAGATGAGAATCAGTTTGAAAGGTCGGCGGAGAGGGACTGGGTATTATATACAGTGGCGATTTTTCGCACAGGTGTTAGAGCGTAACCTCCCCATTTGTGCATCTAGGGGGCCTCAAAACCTATTCGATCTATATCGTAGTAACTAAGCCGAGAGATGAATTTTCGACGCAGGTGGGGGGAGGGGCCTCACAGCAATTTTGCCTGTGTCCCCATACTGACAAAATCCGCCAGTGGGTATAGCATGATTGATTCACTGAAGAAGTACTTCTGACAAAATTCGATGCTCTTTAAGATCAGTAAAGAAGTTATTAAAATGGGCGGTGGTAAAATTGTTAATTGACGACAAAATGGTGACACTTCATAGATGTTTTTTTGGCCTTCTCAGTGAAAGAGAATACAAAAAGTTTGGGGCCGTTTCGTATCATTACCGTTCTTTTCGAAATATAAAACCAAATTTAACAAACAAAACTGACCCTTTACTCTTTCAAATAAGTTAAATAAAATAAAATGAAAACATATAGAAAATAAATATTTTATTTTAGTTGAAATATTATTATTAAAGTTCAGAATGAAGAAAATGGAGCAGATAAATCCTTAATTTTATAAAAAAAATTACACCTTACAAATTACAGCATACACGCATAAGATAATGTAATAAAACACATGATCAGCGGGTGACAGTAATATTTTGCAGAATAATCAAGCCAGAGACTACTATTATTACTAGAAGATCAGTCTTCAAAGTTATTTATTAAGTGGATCTGGATGTATCAGTGGTTTCTAACATATATTGAGTGGATTCTTTTCTCAGGCATGAATGAAAATTTAACGGGCATGCATATGCAAGAAAACAATTCAATTTAGCTATATAGTTTTAATCATTTATGAAGATGTTTAATAACACATCAGGAAAAAAATTGTGCTTCAAGGAACTAATGCAAATACAGTATTCATTATAATATTTTAGAAATATTTTTGTCTTCTTTTATTTAAGCAAGAAATAAAACATCTTCATTGATTATTCAAATAAACGTAAAGAGAGTTAAGCTGCAGATATTATCAGTCTCATAATAAAGATTATTAAAAGTCTGACAGATCACACTTAGACATTAAATTTGTCGATAACATTTTCATCTAAACTATTTTCCCCTACCTTTAACAAAAAGAAAATATTTTACAATGTAAAAATAAATTTTTTCCACTTTCTTTAATTTTTATTTCCATGTACGTTATTTTTCAGTTCGGTGACTAAAATAAATTTCCGGCTAATAATTATTTAATAAAATAGTAATTACTTTCAGGATAGATTTTTTCATTGTAATTTTTATGAATTTAAAACATATTTTTTCTAAATGTTGTAATAAGCAGAGTTAAAATCTATTTCTAGTCCTAAAAAATTACATGAAACCTGAGAAATTAATTTTTTTAATAAAAATCAAATACATATATAATGAAAATAATTGTAAAACTAAGAATTTTCGATTTGATCTGAAAGATGAAACAATAAAAATAATGCATCATTTTCATATACCTTAAAGGCATATATTTTTTTGACAAAATTTAATTTTACTCTATTTTTATAAATGAAAAAATGGTAGATGGAATTATTAATATGAAAGAGTTTACATTAATATCATAAAACTAGTTGAACATTAAATTGAAATGTGTTGATTCAAAAGACACTGTTCAACTATATATAAATATGAATTTTCTTAGCTTCCCTAGGACTTTCAATTTTTATACTTGAAGAATACGTATTGGAACAAAATCTATTTTACTTAAAACACAATATCTATTTTGTAACCATTCGATATCTTTAAAGCATTGAGGCATTGAAAAAATCTTATATCACATAAATTGTATTAAAGAATAGTGCTTTGAAGAACATATATAGCATCACCAGGGCGACGTCTATTAAAAAAAAAATCCACTGTCAATTCTCGGAAATATAACCTCAGTGCAAATAGCATTAAAATTCCCCACACCACAGGGAGGGGGGGTTGCGGATCTATCACCATTCAATTTGCAGTAGATGCATCTTATCAGTCTTCATTGTAGTTGAACCATGTGTACTCTCCAGGATAAATCCAATCCAGTGTCAAACATGAAGGGGGCAAGATTAGGAAAGAAGTACGTAGTATTTTACATTTAGAACAGTTCACATTGAACGTAAAATTCAGTGCAAACCGATTGGCAGGTGTTTTCGATTACGTTGAAATGCGTTTAACGATTTAGAGGTTGTCAAAGGTCAACGTAGAAATACGTGGAAACACTCGAGGAGTTAAGCGACAAAGGTTTTCAGGTATTTTAGCTCTTAGATCATGTTTACGAGTTCATGCCATGATAATGTTTTCGGACAACGACTCCGTGCTCTGTCGCTGCAGTTAAAATAAGAGCAAAAAGGGCATTTATCAATGCAGAATGATTTAATAGCCAGAGAAGAGGATTTTCACGGAAAGACTCATTGAACTCTAAAAGAAAGTAGAAGTGCTATTATGAAGTAGAAGTAATGATAAAATGGGAGTTAAAAATAATTAAAGAAAGTTAAAATTAATTTATACATATATACATATACAGTTTGAGATAAACATATACTTCCACTTGGAAAATGATTTAAGAATTATTTAAGGTATTATATTTTAAAGTTTTGAATACATATTTGTATTGCAGAAAAAACTTCAAAGATAATTTTATTCAGTCTTCAGGTCCTTTTAATCATATTTAGTAAAATTTTTTGAGAAAATAACATTTTAAGCTAAAACATTTCACTCTTCTGTGACTGATCAAACTGACCGAGTTATGGAGCTTTGAATGTGCTACGAACCACTTTAGACGATTTCAATGTCTGCAAAAATAGTACTTTTAATTGAATATAAGACAAGAAAAATTAAAACTGAAAATGTATTTCCAAGTAAAATTATAAAAAAATTATATTATAAACTCTTTGTCAAATTAATATTCTAATTTCAAATAATTATTACGTCCTTAATAATTATGTAGAATGCATCCTTTGGAGGAATCTTGAGTCCCCTATTTTTTAATTTTTCCAACTACACGTGATGGAAATAACAATCGTAATATTTAATTTTTTATTAGGATTTAGTAGAAATATTCTGCAAATTCCTAATAAACAATTAAACAATATGAATGTGTCAAATAAAACATACTTTTCCTGAAATACGATTCCAATCCCTGAAGCTTTATTTTTAAGGCGATGGCATTTCACAAGAAAATAAATATTTTGAAATAAAATTGGTATGAATAAGCTGCTATTTTGATAGTTATTAACAGTTTTTTTTTAAATTTCGATTATTTGTAATCAAAGTTTCGGGAAATCAATTTAGGGACAAAATCTTTTTCAAATATCTTTTTGAATTTTTTAGCCAAATGAATGATAATCATTTATCATATAACTCTGTAATGCAAGTCCGTAATTACATCATTATTGTTGTTAAGAATATTTATATACTATTTTGGAAAATAAACTCTGATCAATTTATGTGAATTATGTGTGTAATTTTTACACTGATGTATTAATGACGTGCATTATTTGTTGTTTAAGGTAATAGATTTTAGATTTGATAAGGGAAAGAAATGAGGATTTATAAAGTATCCATTCAAAATCAACTTAATATTTAGCTGACAAGGTGGATTAGGAATGAAAATAGTCTGAATGAAAACTGATACAATCGAATTCATGCTTGAATGAAATCAATTTAACTAAAAAAACACATTGTTAAGTATATGCCCAGGAAAAAAAGTTTTTAAACATAAAAGCAAAGGTAGAAATTCGCTATTTTATTGCCTCCTTTGATTATGGCAGACGCAACTCTTATTTTACGCTTGAAAAACTTCTTTTAAATTCCTTTTAAAAACTCCCACCTTTGAAATTCGCAAAACCACGAAGTAAATTTATGAACAAGGCGTAAATGCAATGACAGTAAAATCCCAAATGCAGCATTTTTTAAACAAAATCGAAAATTTCTTCTTCACGCTTTGCAGAATGTAAGCAGAATCAGAAAGTTAAAAAAAACCCAGGAATAAAAAAAACCTAATGCTAGAACTTAGTTCGGATATTTCGAAAAAAAGAGTATAAAAGTAAGTGAAAATACTACGGTTGCATTGTTAAAGCTTTTATGAAGTTATCTGATGGTTACTTTTTTATATCTGCAATTTTTCCGGTTTTATTATTCAAAGTTGCAGCCTGCTACATTTTCCACATAAATTGCGGCAAACTCTTTTAGTGTGGGCTCGAGTCTGAAAGCCGTGCCACCGTTTGCTTTTAAAACTATGAAATATTCGTTTACAATAACTTGCGATTAAAAAGTAAGCAAAATATAAAATGAATCACGTATTCTAAGCAGATTCAAAGTTTATAGTTTTATCACTGCGGTTTTTTTTATAGATTTCTTTTTTCGATTACAAAGGGGTAGAGAAAGTGATAATACTTTCTTCCTTTTTCTCGTTTAATTTTTGTTACCTTTGGCATCTTTTGCGTAGGCAGAGCGATTAAAGAAAACTGATAAGATTCTCATGAATTTAAACTTTAAAAAAGGACAGTATACAATTTGTTATGTAAATAATCATTTATATATCATTTCAAAAAAATAATGGAGGCATTTAGAGGAATTTATGTTAAGATTTTTATGAATTTGAATTTTAAACAAACAAAGTATACAATTTTTATAGATTAAACAAAATGTTTAAAATATATATGCATATGAAAAATGATTTATATATCACCTCAAAAAATAATTGACGCCTTTAAAAGAATTTCTCTTAATATTTTCATGAATTTGAACTTTAAACAAAGAAAGTATACAATTTTTTAAAGGGTTTCACAAAATATTTAATATATGTGTTTATATGAAAAATGATTTATAAATCATTTCAGAGAAATAATTGACACTTTTAGATAAATTTCTATTACCACTGATTACAGACTAAAGAATGATGATACCTCATACGTAAAAAATTAAAGTCTATAGATACAATTATGCTTCAATTATTACAGCAAGATATTTTGCGCATGCAGCACTAGATTAACATCGTTATTTTATTTCTGAATTCCAGTAATTTTATCATTTGGTTAAGAAGACACCGTGTTAAATGAAATGAAAACATGTTATGGGAAGATATTCTTATTATATCAACTATTGATGGGAACTTAACTGATAAAAATTAAATAAAACATTAAAAGGAGGTGCTAGAGAAAGGAAACGCTCTGGTCTTAAAGAAAGATAACTCACTGTTGAAGTCTGTCAAATATTCCAACTGTTTACAGTTTTCACTTTCGCGGTTATCCTTTTCTAAGCAATTTAGCTTTAGTTTACAGTTTAGAATTTCCCAGAATATTTAAATATCTCCTATTAAATTATTCATGAAAAGCAATCCCAATGAGAATATTCAATTTTCAAATATTTTGTCTAAAATAATTACAAATTCAAAAGTGAAGCGGTAAATGAAATTTGAATGAGCAATTAGAATTTTACACAATTTGCAACTTCGCATTTGAATCACAAGTATTAAACAAAATTTGATTGAAAAGAAAATAAACTCAAGACGGATTTGGTATTTTATTAATTTGCAAACTTCATCTTAGTTTCGACATTCAGTATTTTCATAGAATATATTTGGTTGTTGTATTAAACAAATTTTTATATATTCTGTTCAAATTTAATTTCATTATGATGGTGTCGGATTTATGCTTAGCTGGTTGTAAGTTATTATTAGTAAAGCAAAGCAAACTAACGTACACAAATAAATTATTTGAGATCTCATAACTAGAAATAATCAGATTCTCTTGTTTGAAAGTGCTTTATTACAGGCACTGAATTGATACCAAACATTTTTAAGCAACTTATTACGAATAATTTCCGTTCATGTCTTGCGTCTCTTATTTTGTGATGTAATATTCAACTATTGGTTGAGGCCTCGATGGCCTAGTGGTAAGGTCTCGGCTTTGGGGCCTGAGGGTTCCAGGTTCGAAAGCCCATTCCACTGAAAATCTTTCATGTATTAGGCCTGTTGTACGCTAAATCACACGTAAGGGTGTCAAACGCCCTCCCACTGGTGTGATGCGGAAGCTTGGAGAGGGAGTGCCAGCTCAGACCTCGTCCTCATCCTCTGACCGCAATTCAAGATTACGAGGTCCGTCCCAAAATAGCCTTTGTGTTGTTTCAAAACGGGACATTAATAAAACAAACTCAACAATTGGTTGTTGTCATTCATTCTTGGGGGAAAAAATACATTTTGCGATAGTAAAAGAATATACTCAATGGTTTTTATTGTCATCTAATTTAAAGGATTTCAGAAACGAAACTAGTAGAAGGGATCTTCATCTAGAAGTATTATGATTTCATAAGCTTTACTGGTTTATAATGGCCACAGTGATTCTGATTAACAAAAGATGACGAGATTATTGAAAGTGTTGAAATTTGAATTTTCAAAATTTAAATTTTCATTAATAACTCATTTTCATCCCTGCCATGTCATTTGTACAAGAAAAAAATCTCCATAAATATGTTTTAAAATTTCAGCAAATCTCGGGCAAAAATCTGTGGTATTCCTTGGAATATGAAAAAAATTACAGAATTCTGCTTTTTCTTCCAGTTGTATAGGTTTCTGTCTAATAATAAAATTAAATAATAACAATTATTTATGTTTCTGGTAAAATACAGTGGTCCACCGTATAATCAGTGAGACTATCATGCCTATAAATAACACATAACTTATTTATTTTTTTATTTATTTTGAAAGAGGAATTCAAACAATTAAAACATTTTATTAATTTTCTTAACTCAGAGAAGTTTAATTTTGGTTATGCAGAGATACAATTACCATTTATTTTGAGCACATTATATCTCTTTTACTTGATTAGATCCCCAATACAAGTTCAGTATGGCATAATAGAAAAATACATAAAAAAGTTTGGGAAATATTCACTAGATATAATTAGTATTTTATCACCAACTTCTTTTTCCGTTATATAATGTACTCCTGACTCTTGTATCTCGAAACTTTACTCCATAAGAATGCGGATTAAAAACATTTAAGTTTAAAAGTAATTAATCTCAACAAAATAATTTCTGATAATTAATCTCAAACGCATAAATTAATCGTATTACTTCAGGAAACCATTCTCATTTCCATTCACTTCCAGGAAAGTTCCTAATAATTGCCTATAACAAAAAAGCGGAAATTAATTATAAGCCTTAGTTTTAGTTCTTAGGCTTGTAAACTGCGTAACAGTTTTTGACGGAAGTTTTTTCCTTTTCTTTATTATTATTTTTTTAACATAGACAAGTTGAAACAATAGGTGGTTTCGATTAAGTTTCAAAATTTTCGTCCTGAAGCTATTTATGAACCAGATATTCCGTTTTTAAACGTCACGTAAAATGAAATTAAATATATAGTTTATTTATGGAATTTTGGATGGAAATAACTGACATTTCAGTTTTTGTCTGTTGAATTTCGAGTATATTTTACTGGCCTTTTTGTAAAACTTTCACACATTTTTGAAGCCTTCAGTAATGTGATGCCCTGCATTTCCAAAGTTTCCTTACTGTTTTTACTAGACGCATATAAACTGTCTCATTTTCTTCAGTTATATAAATATGTAATTTTCCTGCCGTTTATACAATAAATACTATATCTAAGTATTCTTTTTATACATGCATTTTGAAAACTGTTGCAAATAATTTACTCACAAAATATAGGATTTTTAATTATAGGCACACCAATTTTTATTAATTTTCATGTTCGTCAAACAATTTAGTTTTCCAAATTAAGTTCATATAATCCTATATGGAAGTTTGAAATGTTTCTGCTTTTTTATACTTTTTCCAAAAAAGTAGGCATAGGAATATAAGCAAATTGTGCTATTTTAAATACGTGATTATTATACAATTTGAACTGCAAATTTAACTGAATTTGTTACTTGGATATGTACACATTATTTTCTTTAAAAACAAATTTTCCTTTAATTTTTTAATATAGAATATCTGAAAATATATATATCGTATAAAATTTATTTTGAACATCTATTGAAACCTGAAATATTAAAACGACTGCAATTAATATCAATTCTTCAAAAAATATTTTGCATAACAGTGAGAACATACTTATGAGTTAAAAAGTCATTTTATTTTATCCTAGATTTCATATTTTACTGATGAAGTCATCAGTAAATTTACCCATTTTACTTGCCTTTAAGATAAGAAAAATATTCTAAATATTTAAGCAATATGACGTCCAAAGTTCTTTTATAAATGTTTAAAAGTTTTATATTTCACAAATAATTTTCCCTTCAGCTAGAAAAGGTTTTGCGTAAACAATTAATTTTATTGTTTTTATTTATTGCTATAAAATTGTGCATTTTAGCTATTGTTCTATTTAAAATAATTAATGTATATAAAAATCTAAGCCTTTGTTATAAATGTAAAAAATAACGGTTTTCAGAATATATATTAAATTTTCACAAAAATATACATTGATCATTGTAAAATGTTAACATGTTAAAATAAGAAAAAGAGAATAAAAAAAATTTAATTCAAATTACATCTTTTAAATTCACACTTAAGTCTAAATATTAAAAAACAAACAAAAAATGTTTTATTTACTCATCAGCTAATAAAAAAAATAATTTACATGTTTATGCATAAAAACAAAAATATACAGAAATCTCATGAATTTTTCCATTACAATGCTTAGAGAACTTCTAGTTACTATTTGTTACAAGAAAATTAGCTTGTCTGCAATTTTAAATCATGAAATAAATTAAAACATACCATGTAAATTGAGTGTTACTCCGAATACTTATTTAATTAAACCACACTCACCTACTTCACAAGAACACTGTACTTTTTGATCCACGTACACACTGATTTTAACAATATGTTAAATAAAATCACGCAAAAATTCCATCTCATGTAACACTCCAAGAATAAACAGAAAGATGTTTAGCATACAAACTTTCGTGTGGACTACTGGACTAATTTTCGTGGATAATTATACCGAGAGAAGTACTTTTATGAAAAAAATTCGTCTTATTTTGATAAAATGTAGATTAGAGTTTGATATTATTTAATTTTCGGACTAAATAAGTTGTTTTTAAATTTTACATGTGAATACTGGATCTTTACTGATCTTGATATGGAAAAATATGATGCAATAAAAGAAAATAATTCTACTTTACACGAGTTAGTATTTTTTGGTGAGTTGTTGCCACCTAAATAAAGGAATGCAAGGAACATAGTAAAAAAATGTTAAAAAATGAATTAACTCAATCCATTATTTAAACTTAGTTGTTAAAATAAAAATTATTCCACAGTCTTCCCTAGTTCTAATAAATAATGTAATAAATAATCTCCTTATTAATTGTTCTTCAACTTACATCTCTGAGTAGTGTAGGGCTAAACAGAAATAAAATCATATATGACAATATTTTATTCAAAAACATCGATTCCTTTCCTGTACAGTTGCTTAAATAATATGTAAATTATGTAAAAAATTTTAATTCAAGTAAATTTGAAGTAAAATTAATTAACTTGTCATTTCAGTTCCCATGTTAAATTAAAATGTTGGAAAATATAGTTATACCGAATATTTAATCTCTTACAAAAATGGTTAACATTTCTGAACAAAAAAATTTCGTTTCTTTGAATGTCTTGATCTAAAAATAGTTTTCTAAAAATGTGTCATTAGAAAATATTTGATGGAAATTTCATTTTTTTGGTAACAAATAGATTAGTTCTCTCAGATTTCTCTCAGACATCTAAAGAGAAAGAATTTGAAAAAAGCTAGAAAATCGGATTAGTTTCGCACAGTAACGTGATTCCAGAACATACTTTTCGAAAACATAAAGAAACTATTTTCTAATTATGTGGTATACAATCTGACAAATGTGGATCCTTGTGTGTTTCGTTTTATGTATATCTAAATTTCACAATTTAATGAAGAAATATTTAATGGTAATGGAATGATATTAATTTTTGTTATGATACCTTTCGATAATTTCCCTGAAATATTGGAAGTTTTGAAAGGCTGGGATATCTGAAATTTGCAGTAAGTTTTATCTGTTTATCTAAATCCCACTTACCTTCAGGAAGTAATATTAGCCTTTGACTCAAAAAAAGAAGATGAATACTCACATGATTTGATCTCTCACTTTAGAATAATTCTGACTTTGCTAAAGTTGTTTAAAAAAATTTAAAATATCATTTATATATTTTTAAATCAAAAGTATATGGACATCCACTATTTTCTTTCTTTTCCTCATAGAGCTGTTTTCACTACTGCAAGCTTAGATGTTAAATTTCTTTTTAATTAAAACTTTGCTTAAGAATTTTTTGTAGTCTTTGTAAGATTTCTATGTCCTTCAAATTTCCATTGAAAGATATTATAAATGATCCAATTACTAAGAGAAAATTTTGGTTTGTATATTCGAGGAAATTTTAAACTTGGACTATTGCAATCTTCAGAGATGAAAAATTTAAACTACTGGTTTAAAGAGTTGAAACTAATACACATGAAACAAGTATCTCAAAGAATCGTCGTTCATTCTACTAGACTAAACAAGATGTACGATACTTCATAATCGACAGACTTTTTTAAGTAAGAGATTCTCAAATTTCGAGGTCATGGTAATCAGATGATGGGAATCAAAATCAAATATATAATAAATTTCAGAACAATAATATGCTTTAGATTTATTTCCTGCATTCAAACTGTTTTGAAGGATAGTGTGACCTAGCTTTTTTTAATAGGTGGATTTGGCAATGAATGTCTTAGATGCCTAGATGGGAGCCACCAGTTTCCCCCTACATTCAAAGAATGAAACAAACCTCAACAAAAGTAGGACAAGTAGTTTTGTATTAAAGTCGATTCACCACTCAGGATTAGTGTTCACTACCCATGGAGCATAAGTGCGAAAATGATCAAAAGATAGACAGAAAGTTATAACATTCCCATGAGGATCACTCCCTTTGAATTCAAAGACTCATTGTGGGAGGAATGTTATTTGCCTCTACAAGTGTAGAAGCATCGAAAACATTTTCATTAAAGAAGGAGTATTTTGCAATTCCAATGTTGAGAATAAGGGCTGGGCCCCTTGAAAACGGTGTAATTTGATGATGACATCTGACGGTTACATTTGTGAAAGAGTTGAAAATGTAGGTTCATCCTTACGATAGGTTTATGCTTGTGAGGGGGAGGGGAGGTCCATGAAGCTCCTAATTGGGTGGATATCTGGATCTATTACCGAAGTTTAAGACAAAGATTAAGAAAAAACCTTACTCATACTTTTCAGTCTCTAGATAACGTAGCGACACTTCGATATTTCACTTGTTTACGATAGTTAAGCATATCTTTATATGAAAGACATGAGTAAAATTACTATGATTTCATACTTTATACTCATTTTTTTGTTTAATTATTTGTTGACGAAACGATTTGATAACGGGCGATCATTCTCAAAATACGTGTAAATATAAATTATCAGTGGATATTGATTATGAAATGTAAAATAATTTAAAAGTAATTTTAGCGATTGAAAGCTTGTTTTTTTCTTTTCACTGTGCATTAGAAAGTAATAATTTTGGTAGATAATAATAGTTTTGTCTTACACGCTGATTTTGATTGATTTCCGAATTATTCGATTTGACTCTTTTTTACTGAAGCATTAGAGTAGTGAGTGAAATATTGGATAAATTTTTACATTAATCATGAATTTGGAGAAATATAAACCCATTTTGTTTTCTGCTGCATTAAAATGCAGTGATCTCTTTAAAGAAATTAAATTTAATTTTTATCGAAAACTTTGCATTTTAATAGTATAAACTAATACTACGCTGGTAGAACTTTAAATAATATTAATGATATCGCTTCTTAGTTGTTGGTCTTAAAATTTTATAAATGTAAGATAAGTGAGCTGATTTCATGTCTCGAATTTTTTGCCAAATATTATGCATACAAATACAACTTAAAAATATTTTTAATAAACTTTTGATTTTTTCACTTTCCTCAGTATATTAAAAGAAAATTAAATTTCAAATATATTATTTTCATATTCTATATATTATTTTCATATTATATATATTATTTTCATATTCTGTATATTATTTTCTATATATTAAATATACTATTTTCATATATATATCATTTTCATTGTTGTTATAATAAGAAAATCTCCATCAAAATTATGAATGCTTTATTACAGAGTTTGGTTCTCATTAAAAGAAAATTATGCAAAACCTTTCATGTTTTAAAAATGCATGCGTGTATGTCTCATTTTAAGTAACAATTATTTTTTAGTTATTAAGATTATTTATTGAAATTATCTGAGTAAGAAATGATTTTACAGAAATGGAAATCATATTAATTGACATTTATGTTTTGGATTTTACCTGTTATTTCATATATTTGCTGCTTTACTTATACAACATTTTAAAATCCAATTCTTCTGATTTTCGTAAAAAAAACGTTTCTGAAGAAAAAGGGGTCACGAGAGAAAAAAAATTAAGTAGCCCTGTTTGAAATAAATAATGGATTCTATTGTCCAAACAACTCTCAGGCGTGGGAAACTTCAAGGTTAAGCCTGATAAAGATACATCGTCTATACGTTGCCATGACGATATGGGAATGAGGATGTTGTCCGTCTTGCTATCCGACTGTTTTTGAAGTTTAACATGTCTCCCACCAATAACGCTCATAAACAAGGGAAAAAACCAACAGAAAAAGGAAATACTACCTATTTAAAATTCCAAAATCTAATGCAAGGGACTTTCTCAAAGTCTACTTCTACATCGATTATTACCTTATTCTTTTCAACCATGTATCGGACAAAAATTATCTAATAGGTACACTTCCAGTTATTTATACGCGGATGCAACATCCACACTGGCTTAGAAGATACTAAATATTCGAGATCTATCGTCATACGGCAGTTGCGGTATGGAAGCCTGCAAAGAGCATGCTCAATGTCGTCGGCATCTAAGCCACGGAAATTACAAGGGCTGTCCCGAAATAGTTCTCATGTAGCTTCAAAACGGAGCATCAATCTAGCATATCAAACAAAAAGCATTGTTTAATACAGTTGCTAAAAATATTGTTTCCATCGATATGTGACAATAATAAGCTAGAAGTTTATATCTGGAAATTTCAATAATTTCTTCTGTGAGGATATAAAGATAATTGCAGGTGACGAATGATATTTTCAACAAAAGAACATTTTTGTGAGGAAAATCAATATTTAAAAGAAAAATTTGAAGTTGATATTAAACAGAATTTGTCTCTAATTGTAAAAGTAATAACGTTAATCCTGCAATATTAAGAGAGGAGCTTTGGATTGCTAATTCTCTCTTCAAATTGAGACATAGAAAATGCCATGAATCATTATAAAATGAGTTGATCGTCTCAACCAACATTAGAGAAAATTAGAAAGGTTCAAACTGATAAATCTGCTTAAATTACTCCAGCTATTAGAAAAACAAAGAAAATAAAGAAGATTTTCAGTAGTTAGTTAGTGGCTAATGACTTTTATGTACACTTAGGGGAAATCCTCATATCACTTTGTAACGAAAAATGAAAGAATTGAAAACTTTAATTCAAAGGTTTATTGCAGCTATAAAAAGTGTTTATCATGTCAATTAAATTAATCTAACAGGTGTAATCTCTAACAATGAAAATCACACTGCGAACCATGAACGAGAATATTTATTTACAGATTAAATAAATATTTGGAAACTACATTTAAGACATATTTAAAAGGACTGCGAGAGACAATGTTTATAAGTATAAGCAGAAAAAATAATCTCTAATTTAATTGCAGATTTCTAGGTAATTTTGGCTGTATAGGATTTTAACAGTTACTTATTGGTTGAAACAAACAATGAAACATTTTGGTATGTGACTACCCTAAATTCCACGTTTTGCTGAAAGTTTTCGAAATTT
Source organism: Araneus ventricosus (assembly GCA_013235015.1). Lineage (NCBI taxonomy): Eukaryota > Metazoa > Arthropoda > Arachnida > Araneae > Araneidae > Araneus > Araneus ventricosus. Next base: position 2,765,891 of record BGPR01000019.1, on the reverse strand, counting down.
GTTTTATTTGTTCATTTTATAAGCCATACATTTAGGTATCTAAAAATGCTTTATTTTTGTTTCTACTATGATTACAAGTTAAGTTAAAGTATAAATAATAAACCGGATGTGAGAATTCAGATACCGGAAGTGGCAATTTAAAGATCCTTAAAAATACAAACAATTAGTTTGAACAACTTATTTTTTAATTCTCAAGCAATATATTGTCTAAAAATATAGATTTAAGCTTCCATTTCTTATTTATATTGTTTTATTGGTTTCTGGCGACAATTTTTTTAAAAACTACAACGCAACAGTAATTACAACAGTAAAAATTATTTTTTGGCGCTCAAATTGCAGTTTTATAATTTAATTCCATTTACATTGAACTATTACCTGTTCTCAAGTGTTTTAAAACATAAATTTATCCATTGATGCGTAAAAATTACATGGAAATTGATAAAAAGGTAATTCAGATATCGAGACGTCACTCACTACTTACTACACAAAAGTATTCAGAAAAAAATCTAAAAAGCTAAAGGAACACAAAAGTCGTTTAAAATCAAGTAAAAGAGGGTGTGACTTGTAAATATGGCGAGTTCTAAGATTTTAAGGTGAGTACAAAACTTTTAGAGGTATTAAAAATCTTTTAGTTAATAACACAGATAAGCATGTTAGCTATATACTGTGCAAAAATTGATGAAATATATTCAATAGAACTTATTATAGGTGGTTTGGCGTAAGTGCAAATTTTCACTAAAATGTTGCTAAAAATTGGCTATATTTTGAAAGTCAATGAATCATATCATTTATGCCCGATGGAGAATCATGCAAAAATGACTTAGGAGAAAGTAGGACAAATAGCGCCTCTAAAAGTGCTTAATCATAAAACTTTAAAATAAAATGTTTAATTTTGCTACTCGATTTGTTACATCTTCGATAGAAGGCAAAGAATATCAATATGGTATGCATAAAATTCAAAGACGATCTCTATAATAGAGTGTTATTACTATTGAATAATGATATAAATTGTTTATTACTATTGAATAATTTTTAAGTGCAATATCAATCAAGTTTCTAATTAATAATGAAATAGTTTCTTTCATCCTTGGAAGGCAACTGCTTTACACTGGCTTAATACCAAAAAATTGAATGTTTTGGGGTATCAGAAAAGTATAGGGGATACCGGAGTTAAATTGGACCTTAATGGGACCTTTGTATAAACCTATTGCTTTGCAATACAGTACTATCCATGCGCATCTCTCAACCATCAATTTGAACCTTTTCTGCCTCTTAGTTTTGATACTAGTTTAGTCCGCTCCTAAGTATAGAATATTTTATCACGGTGTAAGGGGAACTTCTGGATGTCCACATACTTTTGAAATGCAAGGAAACTTAATAACTTTGTAGGCAAGCAGTAGTTTTGCCTGATAAAAAAGAAATTTAATGATTTAATTCTTTATAACATAAATTTTTACAAACGACGGAAGTATTTAACGAGAGTCACTTGGCAATCTAGTGACATGTATCCGCAGTGACCGCTCTTTCAGCATTAAAAGGCATTTAAAATAATTGATGATCTGAATTATCTCAAATATTTACTTGTCTTTATATCCCTGTACTGAATTTTTAAAGGTAACTTAAAAAATTTGACCATTATGATTGTTCATTTTTCTAAATTATGCAGGTGATACTTATTATATCAAAGACATGAGAAAGTCAAAGTCATTTTTTTGGAAGTAATAAAAAATATCTTAAGAATTTTTAATGTTATTTCAAGTTGCAGTCTTGCTACTTAAATACATTTGACAATACTTCTTCTTGAAACATTTTTATGAAAATAAAAAAAGCATAAAATATATAGAGAATGAAATGACATGAAATCGAAAATTTCTGAGATTTTCCTTTATTTATTTAATTTTTTGAATAATGCAAGTGAAATTTTACAGCTAATAATGGCTGTTTTATATCCATGCTATTAGTTAAAATATTTTGCACATAATACACGATGAATAATTAGGAAGTACCAATTAGAAATTCTATTCAGAAATACCAATAAAAATTTCAGTCTCTTTATACATTAATAAAAGAAAACATTTTTAAATTAAGACACCAACACAGATTATTTATTTGGAATTTCTTGTATATAAATATGTGGTAGCTTTCTTCCTCACCAGTCTCTCATTTTTACTCTAAGAAATGTAAATAAAGATAATTTTCATGCGAAGAGTCTGTTTTTTGAAGAGAAGCAAGAAGGAAACCTTGAATGAAATATGATTCAGAAATTATCTTTCTTTGCCTTAACTTAGTCTGAAATGTGACTTCTAAAGATGAAAAACCATTTGAATTCTAAGTAAAAGAAATCTTTACAACTCAAATTCCTATGTTGAAAATATTATAAGTGTGAAACTGAATTTCTGTTAGTATTCACCTGGTACTAAGATCCTTCTATGGACTTATGCGAAAATTGAAACTACACTGTCTAAAAATCCTTAAACTAACAGGAATAAAACAAATATATAGGAAGAAATGGATACGGAAAGAAACTGCTTTGCTTTGCACAACGGAACTTCTATCGGAAAACTACCGGTATGTTTCAAATCTAGAAAGAACAATAAGGAATCTGGAGCAACATGACTAAGATAAAAACATTAAGAATTGCTGCTATTCCCTTTATAAACAAAATAATCATACTTCTAATTAATGCTTGGGAAAAAATAGACATGTATAGTTGATTGGAGCTTATCAGATTTATTTAATACAAGATAACTAATTTTAAACAAATGATCTAACAAATGATCTAAGCACCCTATCAAAACAAGGGTGACTTCTTCCAAACAGATCTTATATTTTCTTTCAGAAGTTGTAATAGTGAATAAAAAATATACACTTGTAACCAAGATATAAGCAAAAAACGGGAAAATTATCCTATCCGCGAAAGAAACAAAATGGGACCAAAAAATATGCATCCTTGACAGGTACATGCTTGGGAAAACAATGCGGCAACTAAAATTTTTCATATAAGTAGTTTTAGAAGAAAAGCGACTGAAAAGTTTAAGAAATCCTTGATGTTGACGGATTCTGTATCCATGTTTCGGATGTCAGAGGAGACATCGAGCCCTTCTAATTATAAAAATTGTATTGACCACATCATGTGAATGCCGCCAGTCTCTGAAATATAATAGAACATCTGGAAGTAGACCGCGGCATAAATGCCAGATGTTTTGTAATTTCCCACTTGTGGAATCGTTATCAAATTTAAGAAGAACCGGCGTCACGAAGAGCAATAATTGGACATCCAAGAGTCATGACTGAGCAGGGAAAACGTTTTCTGAGTCAGCAAGCAAGATGCTACAAATTCAATGAATGCTTATCAGCTTGTTTCCGACCTTGTAGAGTCTATAGGGACAGCACACTACTTGCAGACGACTACATGCAAGTCATCAGTTTGCAAAGATACAAATTATTTTCGTGCCATTAAAGATTAGCACATAAGAAGCCGCTTAAACTGGGTTTGAGATCACCGCAAGTGCTCATAACAACCATAGCGTGTTGTGCTCTTTACCGTTGAATCAGCGTTTAACCAATAGACACATTTTCGACAATTACTGGTTTAGAGGACTCGTGGAACTCGATATCAAGTCAAAATCATCTGCTAATTGCATAAATACAGAGGCGGTAGTTTGACGGTTTGGGCCTGGATTATTGTCGGCGTCCGTACTGGTCTCCCTCTTGGACTGTAACTATAGTGTGGTTTGAAGATGACATCCTTGAGCAATTTGTTCACCCATTTCTTGCAGTCATGGATCCTGATTCTGTTTTTATGGGCAATAATGTCAGAATTTACATGGGTCCCATTGCCAATTAAGGCATAAATATGAAAAACCGCTTCCCTTGGAATCCCCAACGTGATCATTCGACTTGAATCCCATTGATGCTAAGAAGGTGTTTACATTCACTCCCTGACCCTACTCAAAGCATTCCCGAGCTAAGAGCGTGTCCTCATTGCTTGAGTGCAGACAGCCGAAATAATCCTTGATTATCTTATTATTGGCTTGAATCTATGCTGTTGGGTTTGTGCCACCTGTAACTGTTATCCGTATCGACAAACCTCAACCATTCAACTTTTTTGTCGTCAATAATCTGACTTTTGTGTTACCCTCTATTGTTATAGTGTATTAATAATTATAAGTAATAATATATAATTAATAATATATAATAGTAATAGTATATAAGTAATAATTATAATATATTAATAATTAATAATTGTAAGTAAGCAGAATCTCGCTTGCTGGTGGGATATAGTAATTGTGGTGTGGCTCTTAGGGTCCATCTCCGAAAACGAGTCGTACCCCCGTGAAAGGGGGAGAGCAGCTTCAGCTGCTCGTAATGGGGACTATTATGCGGGGTCTCTAGTGCTGGATTTGATATCGTGGCGGCCGATCTTTCAGATGTACTGTATGACCGAAGATTTTTCAGAATATTTTGTATTGAATTAACCTCTATTATTTCATGATTTACTAAGCATTTTTCTTTCTATGTACACATACAAGTGTCTTCATCTTAACCCAAGACCTATGAAGATTTCAATAATTTCAAACAAATAGTTTTATCCAAGTTTTCCAACCTTTCTGTTTAACCTTTGGACAACAGGGTATTTAAAATAAAATTCAGGAAATGTAAAATGCGATACCAATTCGCATGAACAGACAATAAAAGCATTTCTTTCAAATTTAAGTCACAATGTCAAGTTCTCTTTGATAATTAGTCTTGTTTTCATAAGTGGTAAAACTAGGTTCCATTCAGATGCAAATAAAACATAATAAAGAAGAAAATAGTTTCTAAAATCCTACATACAACAGTAAAAAATTTCAGCACTCTGGTACATAAAAAAATTGAGTGAAAAATCAATTAGAAAATTCCAATATTACGAATGTGGAAAATGTCAAGTTAAATAAAATAATATACAGATAGAATGTACAATTTGTACAAATAAAATGTACAAACGTGGATTAAAATAGCTAATAAATTACATTTTAGTCTTCATATTGTTATTTGTAATGGTTTTAACAGGAAACTCAACAAAATTTTCTGATGAAAATTTGAGAACCTCAGTATTTATTATAATATTTATCAAATTAACAAAATGAAAACAATACACAACAGACTTTAATTTAGACGCAATTGTAGAAGCCTTCATGAAATTTAACCTCATCCAGGTAATAATGTTCATTTATTTACCGATCCATTTTAATTTCTAGAGTTCTATCTTCATAAAAAAAGAACAGAATCGGTCCAGCATCCACCCTAATTTATAAGACAATCTGTGGATGATAGAGAATTTATCTCGTGGATCTACTACTCAGATAATGTTGGCCAGCTTATCTTTCGAATATGCTAAACTGTTAATTTGAAGAAAATTTATGCTCAGGATCAGTACGTTGCGTTATCTTATGTAAACACGTGTAAAACATCTCTCAGTCAGTTTGCAAGACTCACGACCAGTATTTGAATTCTCTTACAAACACTCTTGACAAATTACCGTGCTTTCTGGCAGATGAGTTTCATTGTAAATTTTGGGTGTCACTATAAACAAATCTATGTAGCTAAAAAATGGTGAGAAAATGAATACAGTATTGGCCAGTGAAAACCCGCAACTTGCATTTTTTATGAATTCAATATTCTAAATCTAAATTTGGAAATAATACTGTTGATAAGAAGATAATTTTTATCGATGGTTATTGCAGCATCCTTTTGCTATTAAATCATCATTTAAGTGATTGTGTTATCCTTGTGTTTAAAATATGCTTCCGCAATGAAATTTATCCATTTTTGAAACGCTTGACCACTGGGGATGAAAAATGGGTTAATTACAACAATATCCATCGAAAATGATCATGTTGCTAGCAAGAAGAGCTAGTGCAAACATCAACAAAAGCTAATATTCATCAACAGAGGATTACGTTATCAGTTTTGTGAGAATATAAAGGAATTATCTTCTTTGAAATTTGACCTCGCGACTGCACGATCAATTCAAACGTGTACTTCGAGCAATTAACCAAACTGAATGAAAGAAAAGCAGGTGGACAGGGGCTATTGTCTTTCACAATGACAATGTTAATTCATGCACATCTTTGGCCACTCGGCAAAGCTAATTGGAGTTTGGTTGGGAAGTGTTACCAATAAAAATGAAAGGTTTTGTAGACGTGGAATATATGATGCTACCTATAGAATGACAAAGTTATAGAGAAAATGGACAATATGTTCCTGTATAGAGTTATTTCTTTCCCTAAAAATCGTCTTCCGTTTCCTTTAAACAAGTCAGAAATTATTTAGTTTCCAAGCCAATGTGTGATAAAAATGCAAAGGCAGTTAAAGGAGACCGAAATAAGCAGAATTTCCAATGTAATTTTTCTGCGTAAATGGAGTGTTCAGGTGGTATAGGGAGATGGCAGTCTGTTATTGAGGAATCTAAGTTGACCAATTCGGGTACGTTTAATATACACAGTTCTTATAATTAGTCATATGATAATCCATAATGTCACATGTGTACCAGGAAAGTTTCTACATTGCTATTTCGTCTCACATAGTGTGCAGCTACTTAGTAGGAACTAACATTCTACCTAGATGATTGAATGGGCACGCGTACAGCAAGCTTCAACAAGATATTTTGCTGGAACTTCCTTCCAATATTCCTCTATAAGTTCGCACTCGAATGTAGTTCCAGCAAGATGAAGCGCCAGCTCATGTCTGCAGTTATATAAGAAATGTCCTTAATAGTACTCACAATACTCATTGGATAAGATGGAGTGGAGCTGTTCCTTGGTCAGTGCGATCACCAGATTTGACTAACATAATTTATTTCTTATTAGGGCACGTTAAGTGCATGATACAGTAAATTCCCATAGAGTCCGATGAAAATCTAGCGGAAAAATTGTCAATTGAATTTTGTATTTTTCCTGGTGGACAAAATTTCAATTATATTGAAATTTGGTATTGTAAATACATTGGCGTTCAAAAGTTAAGCACAATTCTTAAGATGTTAAAACATTGGAGTTTATATAGATACTGTGGTTTACAATCAGTTTCGGAGAATCGTAGGACATAATATCGTTGGAATTCACATTTTATATTGAAGTTCTGTCACGAGGGTATTTAGGGGGTTGACCAGAAAATGAAGACGAAAGGGATTTCGACTCCTCCTGTTTCATAGAAAGTTGATAATGAGTTGAAACTTTTATCAGTGGTTATGTTTGATGTGCACAATATTTACATCCAATAGCACGAATATTCGGGAAGATATAAAGGTTTCTTTGAAACATTCCAAATATTTCCTCATGTTTTTTACTTACAACATGCCTAGTTTTCAACCAAATTGTACGAAACATACAGAATATTTGCCAATCTTTAAAGGAAGCCCCGTATTGAAATGGGAATTAAATACTTTGAATATTACAGGAAATATGATTATTTGCGGTAAATAAATTTTTACTGCGCATGTGCGAAACGTAGTGAAATTTTTCTTTCTTAACTTAAAAGCGAGATATAAAGGGCAACATATATAAAGATTCCATTTCAATACTGTTAGTATTCAGAAAGATATTGGCGTTGAAAAAGCTGAATTGCTTTTGTTCTGGAAGAGAAACAAAATGATGACGGTTCTTGCACAAATTGATATTTTTTAAACTAGAATCTTCGAACAGTAATATTGAATTTTATGAAGGCTGAATATTCTGAATACTCATGTATACTTATAAATTAAATACATAATCTAAATTGCATTTCAATTATACCTATTCGAAGACTCAAGTTTAAAACATATCAATTTGTGCAAGAAGTCTCATCATTTTGTTTCTCTCGTTATAAAAATTAAATTTGGCATTTTATTATTGTGCGCGAACTTTAAATAAGAAAATCGAAATAACTTTTGAATGGCAAAATAAAACTATTTGTATATTCGATTAAACGGCTTTTCACTTCACTTCCAGAAAGTTTTTACCAGATTTATTTAATGCATTGCTGAAAATGTATTTTAAATTAATTTATTACAGCTGATTCTCTATTCTTCTTTGATCATCACAATTTCAATGATATTCTAATATTGCTAGTAGTTCATTTCAAAAGATTCTGAGCTTCATAGGATTCAATTAAATAAATGCCTTGCGATTTAACTGTTTAAAAATTCATTTCCATATTCACAATTATAATTTAACTGACATTATAAATTTTCCATCATATTTATCAGTTTTCGTGCAGCATAGTCTCATGCAAATGCTATGATATTTCCTACCTTATGCATAAATAACCATTTTTGTTTGTTTCTGAACAGAAAGGATCATGCTATAACATCTTTGAGAACTTTTCGTACTTGAAGAAGTTTCTGAGTGCTGTAAGTCTTCATCGTGTCGACTTCACTCGATGATAAATCTTTCACTCTCACCATGGGCCCACATACGCATCACAAGAGCTCTTCGAAATCGCTCAAGTCTTCAAACTGTCTCTTCTTCTTGTGAGTTCTTCCATGAAAGTAGATAATAAAATCGGTCTATCGATTTTCAAGTGAATGACTGAGATGTAGCGGCTTCCTCGATGCGTCAAAAGTGTCTTCCTGAAGTATGGATAAATCTCCGAATAGTATGGTGGTCATGAGTGTAATCATGAGGACGAGTATTGGATATAATTGCATTTCCCCGGAAGCTGCGGAAAACAGTCATTTCAGATGGTTATTCGCAGCCAAATATAGATATGCTTAGTTTATAGTAGAGAGAATTTGTTTCGTATGTTAGGTGCAGGAAATAGCATTTTGATTATTTATTTAAGTGATTTAAGTATTAAATTAAAGCTAATGATATGTAATTATAGAAAATATACTCATTTCCATAAATTTAATATAGAACAGAATATCCTGAGTGTAAATATTTTATATCACTTTTGCATTTTCAAATTATTAGAAGAAACGTTTTTAAATTAATTGTTTTTATTAAAACGATATTATAATTTTAATGGATTATTTCTACTTCGTTTCTTGCATATTTCTACCATTTATTGAGCCTTTAAAATCAATATACGGTTTTAACACAAATTCTTAATTGTGAGTTGCCAAGTAACCCAGATTAAACATTCTTAACGATTATTAAACTAACCATAATTGTTGCTAAATAAGACAAGATCGAATTTAAAGGATACGAGGAAGAAATTTTTATAGATTTAATAATTTTAAGTACTTTTTTAATAATATATGAAAGACTATTAAATTATATAAATAAACTGGCTTCCAAAAATTAAGGAAAATCAGAAAAATTGTGATCGTGAGATTTCTATTAGTTGGAATTAATTGAAATTTGGCAAAGATATCAAACAGTACTTTGGAAATTGAAAGCAGAAAAAGACAATATTCTTATTTTCTGTTTTGAAAAAATACAAAATACAAAATTACCCAAAAACAGAGCATCTAAGTTCAATATGGCGTGACATCATCTGTAACAACTTTACAGCCAAGACAGCTATGTTCTGTGCTCCAGGTGCGATGGCATTCAGTGATTGATTGGTTTTTTATGGCACAAGAGCCAAGATTGCCCAAGCTGCGGATTTCATTTAGTAACTCATTTGTCAGTGTCCAGGTGTTTCAAAGACACTGAAGGATTTCAGAGGGCGTAGAAATATGTTTCCCTAAGGCATCCCAAACATGTTCAATATGGTTCAAATTCAGAGAACGTGCTGGTAATAGGGAAAAAACTCCTCAATTCTCTACCAACCTAGCTCTGTGTGATCTAGTATTATCATCTTCTTATGATGGAGGAATCGCCCATTGCGCCTGCGTTAGGACAAACATTTGGCTAAATAATGTCATCCCTATGTAACTGACCATTAAAGGTGGCTCTTGGGACAATATACAAGTCAGTGCGCCTATCCAGAGAATGACACATGCATGCACTGGACCGACATATTCTGTTCTCTTTCCTGAATATGACTGATACATTAGCTGTTTCCTAGCTCTTGCTTTCTGAAGCTCTTTCTCGGCTTCCTGAGTCACTTAGCAAACAAAATCTAGATTCATGAGTGAAGAATACTGGCCTCCATCGATTGTAGATAGGTAATTAAGTGTTGTATTTTTTAAATTACTGCTGGTCTTAGATATAAAGACCTCCATTGACTTGCACTTCAATTTATATGTGCGCATGCTCAATTAAACCTTTCATTTAGGTGGCGTGGTGTGAGGGGTATACACACTGCTGACCGCCTTTCATAGAGCCCTTGTTAGCGAAGCGTCAACTGACAGTTGATCTCGATACCAGCCTTCCAGGGTACAAGAGAAGATCTGAATTGTGTTGGTATCGGGGGTTCTGTGTCTCCTTGCAGTTAGCTGCAAATAGCGGTCTTCTGTGCCATTTCTAGCTCAAGTTCTTCCTCCGCTCTACTTTTTAGAAGCTGATTGAGTTCTTAGAAATTCAGTCCACTTTCTATGAATTACAGAAGAGTTCACAATCAATCATCTTGCTACATAGGATTGATTTTGTCCGGCTTCTATTCTCTAAACCCGTTCAGCCCTGAATTATGCACAGGACAGATAAAAAATCAATGAGTGGTTAAATATGCTATATTATATATAAGTGACTTAAATATGAAACATCATAATTTTTTGTCAATTAGCAAAATAATTAAAAATGTCCTAATAATAGGACACCAGGCTTCAATTAAGTAAAAACAAAAAAAATTAAATTTCAATTTACAATTATTTTGTACGAAATGATTATAAAAAATTTCTTTGAGCATGAAAACATCAATATGCTTCACATTTCTCACAAAAGATGCAGTTTTGAAAGTGAAACCTTCCAATTTGCATATTTGTTGCTTTGAATTTCTTTCAATCTCATATTGTTTATCCCATCAAATCACATGCCATTGCAAGGTCTGAAATATGGATTTAACTTTTTCTTTGGAGGTGGTACGAGGAAGGTCCATTTTTTGCTCCTTATAGCGGTACAATACAATAACATTAATAAGTCATGCTTGTCCACTCTCGCCCCTATACTTTTATTGTAAAACTTTAGAATTTTAGGTCTGGGAACTTCAACAAAAGTTATATCTTTTTTGCTCCATCTTTAAACTACGTTAAATGACAGCAGCTCCACTAGTTTTAGTTTAAAGCAGATCTTTGTTTTTTAAATTTCTATTAATTTAACAGAATTCCTGTACTGGTAAGTACAATTACAGTCATCGGACAATTTTTGCATTTTATGAATCATTTCTGCTAAATGAATTTCAGAGGATAGAAGCTTGCAAGTTCTAATTCGTTTAATTGTGAAGAAATTCTCTCATTGAAATATTTTGTCATTCCATAATTACTAATTTTTACTAATAATGTGCTATTTCACAATATTCTTAATTTTGAAAAGGGGCAAAAATAAAAAACCACATGAATACATTTTTTTAAAAACTAATTATAAGCGAACTAAAAGAGAAAAATTATTTGTTATAGGTTATTTGAAATATATATTAGCATTTGTAATAGCCGAGGATATAGAGGTAACAAATATGCTCATAAGCAAAGTGTTATAACTAACAAAAGAAAGGTTTAGAGCGGTCTGTATCACGTATTTACTTTTCATACATCGAGAAAAAATTTTTGTTGATATATGGTAATTTTAAAGATTTGTATATTTTGTGCAGAACATGGAATTTTATCATTTTTAGAATAAAACACAATCTCATCAGAAATCAATTTTTAAGAGTGTAAAAGTGTATATGTTTGAAATACAAAAGCTCCAAAGCATTATAAGCTTTTCATGCTGACAAACTGACAATCCGAGCAACTGTTTCGTTCGGTTAGTTATTCTTCAAATATTATCCAGGGATGTTCTATGGTAAATCATTCTTAACCTCAAAAGCAGGATATCCTGTTCTTTATAAGAATGGAATTTTTATACCATGCAAGAGAAATCGTGTGCTCCATTTTTATAACGTGCTCTTAAAATATTACAAAAGAAACTCTCTTCAAAACACGAAATCCTTTTTGTTAGAGGAATGTTACCTCACGGTTTTGTTTTTCCTTCTGCATATGTGTTTGGTATACATTACTTGTTGAAGAAATCTTATATAGAATTCCTAACTTTGTTCTGACTTTTCGCAAGATGTGGCATCTGAAATCACAACTTCTCTGACGTACAAAAAGCATTTGTTTTTTTGTGTTTTCTGAATGCACCTGCTCACACATATGGAACTAGTGAATCCCAAAGAATCCGAAAAGAGTTTTTCAAGTCAGAAGAATTGTAACAGCTATTACTTGAGAAGCAGAATATTAAAGGTATGCTAAAAGTAGAATGCACTTGAAAGATATAGTATTTCCTAAACTGTAAATTTAAAACGTGATACGCCTCATTGATTTATCTTAAAGAAATTAAACATTTTAAATACTAGAAGAATATTTGCCGGTACAGTTATTGCCAGTTTAAGGGTTAAAATGACTTTGTTTAAATTGAATTCTTGATACATGGAATAGGTAATCATAACATGAAAATATAGTATTACTAGATAAACAAAGCGACTTTTTAAAACTTCAAACAATAAGCTGGATTTTGAAACTTAACTATATGTTTTAGTATTAGACTTCGCCATTTAAAAATGTAAACTTTTTATTACTGAAAATATTCATTTGAAATAAATTCCGGTGACAAACTCTAGGTAAAAAGAGCCCTTTTTAATATTTCTGTCACAAAATATTTTTGAGTTGTTCCTGTGATAATTCAATTAAAAGGCTACTAAGAGGCAAATAATAGCCTATAATAACATTTTAATTCTAATTAAAACTGGGTATGATATTATATCGGCGTTCTGAAATTTTTAAAAATATCTTTACTGTAACATACAATAATGATTGGCTAATGAATTGAAAGGGTAAAACATGCAGATATTCTTTAATAATCAATATCAGAAGTCTTTATCATTTGATACATACCTAATCGAATCCGCGTCTTTTATTAGTAGGCCAGGAAAAGTGAAAGCAACAACTGCTTCAATCCTGTTCCCATGTCGAGTAAGTTGGCAATTAGCGGAAGATAATAAGTTTAATGTATTATAAAAATGACAAAAAAGAACATCCCATGGAATTACAAAAAAATGTGATGAGATTCCCAACACTTTCTGCAATATCTTTAGACACTCTTCGCCAACCTATCCTCTACGGAAACATCCAGTAATTTCAAACTGATGATAATTGCGATAAATACTATTGTTACATCGGAGAAGAGACCAATAAATTTTGAGCGGAAATTATATAGAACCCGCCCCAAAGTTTGCCATTCCCAAAGCTGCTGCTACTTTGGTGTGGAAATTAGGAAAGTACCGCTAGTTTGGTGTGGAAGTTAGGAGAGGGAATCCCCTTTGGTGTTGCACTCATCATCTAACCATGATTCTAAATGACGAGTTTCGACGAGCTATTATGAAACTTCAAACTAGGACGTTAATATAATTACATTACTTTAAAACCATTTCCAACGCTTTTCCATTTTTTTATTGGGTAGCACAGTCTTTGTTTATGATATTGCCAACCAGAAATACAATTAAATGGTACTGTTTAGTACTCTCATGTTTATGTTCTTCGAATTCAACTGTGAAAATATTTCCGTCCCTTCCCTCATCTAAGAAATGTTATAGCAAAATGAAAACTCGGCATTATTTTATGCGTACCCTGTATTTTTGTAATTGTAATAACGAGACATTAAACATAACGCGACATTAAACGATATATATATATATATGTGTGTGTGTGTGTCATTTATTTAATTAATTTTTGTTACAAAATCTTATAATAAATATCTGCTATATTTAATTCTTTTCTTAAAAAATAACTAAGCTTTTGTCAAGGCGAAACCAATATATCTTCTAAAAATATTCAAAACTCCCAGAATAAAAACAGAATCGGAAAATTATTATATAAACTTAAGTTATTTCTGATGCGAATTTCGGGTCGACTCGACGCTGAAATGAATCCATATAACTTTAAATCGCATCTCATTACACAAATTATATGAAGCAAAAGTCTGATATATCCTTTTCTCCGCTAGATTGAAATATGTTTGGCTTCATTTTTTATGTGATTACTTTTTATACTCTTGAGAAACATTGTACATTGCCTTTCTATTGATATTTTGAATACATCTAGGAATTTTTATAAAATGGAGCATTTTATAAGATCGCACTCAGTTGTGAAAACGTTTCGTTTGTTCTGAGGCATTGGCTCTACAAATGCTAAAGTTTCTTTCAATTTTCGTCGTCGTTTTGACCAGAAATTTACTGTGTTGTAAAATTCTAGACTCCAAAATTGTTTCTGAACTTGTCTCATAAAGAAGAACCTTATTTATACATTTATAAGGATAATTTTCCTTTTTCGAAAGTGTTTCCTCCTCAGTAAGTGCTTAAAAGTTTCTCACATTCCATTTATTACATTTTCTTTATGGTACTTTTATATTACTTTATATATGATTATTTTATGAAAATGATAAATTCCAAATTTATTATGCTTTTATGAAGTGTACAAAAAAACCCAAACAAAATAGAAGAAACCACTCCATGCGATCAATTTAACTGTTTTCATTCTTTCAAAAACACATAGATCTTAAAATATTTAATTCATGAACAAGAAACAGGTAATTAATATTACGACGAAAAACAAATTGCTCCTTCATGTTTTCAAACATACATAAAAGTTGTGCTCAGAAACGTATGTCTCGATGATTCAATTCGAAAAATCTGCTTGCGGGTGGAAAATGTGCGACTCATTACATATGAAAATACGCGAGAACTTCACAAGCGATGATTTTCAGTGAAAGGAATGGAATGATTTCAGAAATATAAAAATAACAAAGTCTGCTTATTGTTTCAAATAGGCAGATTATCATGTTTCAAAATAATGTTCCTACATTCTACTAACCAATTATTATTTTCTTTAGATTGTATTCATTTCCGGACAACAATCATAAGTAGTTACATAAGAAAGGATAGAACAATCAATTCGAGAGTGTTGCATATTTTCCCATCGCATTAGTTGCATATTGTTTTAAAAATGTGTACATAGTACTAAAACAAGTATTTTATGGCTTTCAGTAATTCGAAAAAAATCAGTAGGGATGTATGGAAAAAAAAGTAAAAATCATTCCAGTAGTCACTTGTTCAGAATAACAATGCAATGTTACTAATTTGAACATTGTTAGAAAATGACGTTTGATATATGGGTTTTATGATTAATCCTTCACTTCGTGACAAAAATCCAGGTTTCTGTTCCTCATTTTAGTCGGCTTATATATGATTTAGATAGTCGCTTAGTCGCTTTTCATTAATTATCAATTCCATAGCACTACTTTAATTTCACACCTGACTTCTTTTTTCATTTTACTTGCGGAAACATCAGTGACATTTGACTTTAACAGTAAAACGAATTGCACGTAACTTCGTCTACTTAGGATGCATTTTGGAGATCTTATATTTACTCTGTGCCTTGTTCTACACAGGAACCTAGACAGCTAATATTTACCCGAAATCTATCTATCCCTAGAGACCAAAGGTTGAGTGTCACCTATCCTCTTTAACCATAATTAATTCTATCTGGATACATGTTTTATCCATATTAAAACTGGTATTATTTTTTTAAAAAGTGATTAAGCTTCATTGGATATTTGAAGCCCTCGGTTTTTTATATTTAAAGGGTAAAATAATGATAATTAATATTTGAAAACTATTCATCGCAAAAATTTCAAAACCTCAATTTCAAGAATATCTTATGCTTTTTTATTTACTGAATAGCAGCGAGTAAACAATTATGAGTATTTTTTAGAGAAATTTCCCTTTAATATTGTTTAAATATTTTATTGGTGCAACCACACAAGACAGCTGGCGATCCAGTAAGATCTGAAGAGGCTATAAAAAAATTAAATTTTATTTTCCATGTTATAAAACAAAATTCCATGTTCTTTTATTAATAACTTACAATTCGATTTTCAAGCTGAAAATAATAACAAAAATATCTAAGGTCTGGAATTGGGCAAGACTTTTGATCTTGGTTATATTATTCATTGAATCGAAACTGGCCAAGAAACTAAATTATTCAGCTTTTGTTATAGAAGTTAATATGGGACTTCATTTTATTAATTAAAATTATTAATAGCTTAATTATTATATTTTTTTATAATTTTACTTTAATATAATACAAGTTTGAAATTTATAATCATTCTAAGCTAAATCATTTTTCTTTGCTATCTAGTTTTGATCTCAATGTGATTTAAATTCTTGAAAATTTTTATATACCATTTCAATTTGGTCAGAGTAATTAAAGAGAATGTTTATCTTTAAATTATAATATTGGCGTCTGTAACTGTTATGTGTTATTATCATTATGCTTAAAAGGCCTCGCTTGAAAACTTTGTAACAATGCCCTGTTTTAGTTGGCCCATTCCAAATTCTAAATCATTATCAAAACATTAGCGTGTACATCTTTCCTATAATAAAATTATTAAATTCTTAAATTTGGCTCGATCCCTTAAGGATTCTTTCTCACCGATAAAATGATCTATTGCATCCCCATAATATCTGAAAAATAATTTCATAAACTTCTGACTCATCGACAACATGTTTATGCTGGTAGACACATTCTTTCAATCTCAACATGCTTAGACTAAGCTTGTAAGATTTTTTATCTGTCATCGAGCAGTCAGATGCAGGACAGAAGATATGATTGATCATTCTGTGAACATTGCCCCTGCCCTTTCCAACTCACCCTGCAAAGTTTTAGATAGAGAAGCAAATTATATTCTCAGACAAACGTTGTCGAGCTCCCTTCAAGTTTAATTCTTCGGAAAATGCTTTTATTTTTATCATAATGCGTTTTAATGCATGTATTTTGACTTAATTGGATACATGTTTCTTGAAGTTGATTAAATTATGATTTTTTTATTTTACAGTATTTTTCGAATTACTCTATGTCCTAATTTTTTATCTTATGTGTTGGCCTTTATAGGCACAGAGCAAATATAAATTAAAACAACCGAATTTTTAATTATTAAACATAAAACGCCGTTCCAGTTTTTGTAATTATGAGTTTAATCATCCATCGAGGAAAATTTTGTAACCACATTTTAGATGGAACGCTCACAAATAGATCCGAATAGTTTTGAAACGAAGCAAACTGCTATTTTTATAGGCTACGCTGTAACAATGCAGAGTGGTCATAAATTAATGCACCCATTTCAAAAATTAATAAAAAAAACTAATAGTGTTACAACTACGATTTTTTTAAATGAGAGAGCAAATAAAAAAGTTTTTTACAGATAGTGGCGTACAATTACGGCGTTGTAATTTTGCTAAAGCGAGAGATTTCCATACGCAATGGCTACCGATCAGCAGAAGCCGATACGCGTTTTCTGGTTTCGTTTTTTAGTATTCCTTGAATATCTCGAAAACTATTCAATTTTCGAATTACGTTCGAATTAACAAATTAAAGAGTAGAAAATTCTCTACTAATACATGGTTTATTTTTCTTCTAGATTTAATAGTTTTGCAGATAATGTCTCTCAAAAATGGACGATTTCCAATAATTACGACCACCTAGACCACCATAACGGCGCGTTACCTATCTGAATTTTTTTAAAATACGGTCTCATTAATGAAACATTAGTCATAAAATTATTAGTTTTTTATTAATTTTGAAATGGGTCCAATAATATTTGATCAACCTGTATTATTTAATGCTGTGACAATGTAACTTGAACTCACTAATCCGTAGAAGTCGCGAGATGGACTGATAATAGACATACTTCAATCCGAATCCAAGCTTCGAATGATTTTCAGAAAAATTAAGAAACAAAAAGAAATGATCTTCCACATATTTTGAAATAAACTGCAAGATTTAAGGAAAACATTTTAGATTTTTTAAAAATGATATAGGGGAGACCGGGGATAGTTGTTCCAGTTTTTTTCAAAAATTTATTTAAAAGAAAGTATTAAAAGTATTTTTACGAAACACACTTTAAAATTTACTCTAATGATTGAAGATCCATAACATATTTTTAAAAACAATTACATAACGATAAGTAAAGGTATTAAAAGCTTTATACATGCGTATACATTGTAACAACTTAACCCCACAATGGGGAATGTTGTAACACTAGATGGGTTAAATTGTAACATAAAATTTGTTAATCAATAGAAGCAAATATAGTATCTTTATGTTTTTAGTATGTTATTATTTTATAATCTCTATACAATAACGAATCGCTTAAGTTCTTTTTTCTTCATGTATTTACTTGATTTCATAAGTTATTCTGATAATTTATCATCATAATCATTGTCTGAATTACAGTCTTTACAAATATATAATTTGAAAAGATAAAAGAATCCCTCAATTTTCTTTGGCCATGTCCAATGTTGGAAAGTCGAGATGAGACTGATGAATGTCTAGAAGAAGTAGGGCAGGTCTCTCTTTGGTGATTTTGTTATGTTTTATAAAATGTCTGAAGAAGCTTTGAAAATCCTGAAAAACCATCCATATTTATTTGCTGACCCTGACCTTCTTTGAGGTGCATTTGAAAGGACGTGATATTTAAAGAGTTTTTCCTAGAGAAAAAAAAATGAAACTGAATCGCCTATAGATGTCACTGATCTAATCTGGTTGCTACCTTTCTGTCAATTACCTTCCTTGGCTTCTGAACCGTTGTTATCCCATTCTCTTCAACGCTGTAGATATCTTGGCCCTAGAATTTGAATTTGTCCTGGACACTGGCAAAATTGGCTGAAAAGGTTGTATCGACTCAGTCTAGTCACTTGCGAAGTGCGGAAAGAAAGAGACTTCTTACACTTTAGAAACGCTGGCAGCCATTCACTTGTAGCACTCTTACATTTATAATAGCCCATTGGAATTCTTATTTGATTTTTAATTGCTTACTGATGTATCAACGATTTAATTTCTTTAGTGACCGCAGTACAGCTTCGTAGCCCTGTCTATTTAATGTTGAAGTTCCGTCTCCTATTTATCTGTGAAGATCAGTTGGGTTTATTTACACATATATTCTTGGGATTGTAATCTCAGAAAATCTATTTTCAAAAATTTAATAATAAATTATATAAATAGAAATAACAGTTTGGTTTTAGTTAACAATAATAGAATTAAGAACATTGCACAATTTTTCAATAGTGCACTGTTGTACGGTTTTCCGAAAAAGTTTTTACAATCTTATATAGGTAAGAAGTATTTAAGTTACATAGAATAACTATTTATTTAGGTATTTACTATCACATTAGTCAATGTATTTCTATCATATTAAAATGTAATTCTTAGTTTTTATTTTAAAATTTTATGTTAGTATAATATATCATTTAGTCAATGCATTTCTACGCTTTTTATAATAATTCATCTCCCTTAACATAGATGGCGCCACTATTTTCATTAATATTATTATTCTCTAAAAAGTTTTATTATTATTTTTTAAAAATTGTTTGGTTTATAAAATTTAGATTTGTTAATTAATTTCTTGAATATTAACTTATATTCGGCTATTAAAATATGGTATCAGACATGTTTTTAAAAATTAAAATAATTTTCTATTCAATGAGGTCTTTGTATGATCGTTTTCCTGGCGTTGGACTGTTCTTGGTTTTGTGTTGTGTCTTGATTTTGTGAAGGCAACATGGAGTGTTTGACACATTTATTTAATGGTTCCTTGTTAAAAATGAAGGAAATCTTTCTTAGATGTTGAATTCTTTGTTTTAGTGCAATATTATATAATGTGCAATATATTTTAATGCTTATTTTAGATACCATTTTATCTTATAGTACTGCAATAATTCAGGATTAAGTACTCTACTTTCTTTGTTTCTTCTTATTTAGGGTTAATTACCCTTTCTGTTTTTTTTCAACAATTGTTTTCATTAATGGTTTTTCGCAAATAAAATCAGATTTAACATGACAAGCTCGTCCAAAGCCGAGCTAAAAAATTAATTGTTGAAAACTCTATATCCTGGGTGGTCTTTTTCCATTACATTTATAGTCTAAATTTTAGCAGAGTTCATATGATAAGTTCACATTTTCAATAGGTTCTTTCAGTATTTATTTAATAGTTTTAATTATTAGATTAAAATTAGATATAGTTTAGTAAAAAATCAAAAAAAATTTCGTATAAATAAATACATAGCATATAATATATATATGATATTTTAATTTTTTAACTTCTTTAATTCTTAAAGCACTTTTAACGGCACCTCATTTTAATTACTTCTATCGTAATAAGCGCACTACAACTTTCTTCTCGAGTCACGTGCCTTTTCCGGGGAAATTCCCTTTTCTGGGAATGCGCATTCCTATCTGCCCCTTTTCACGCCAACATGTAAGCGTACAACAACAACGCGCCGCTGAGGCGTAACCTTTTGAATACTGGTCATGGAGCTACGCAAAAATTGAATCCTTTACCTATGAAGAAATAACCTAATATCCTCAATGCCTGAATAAAAGAAGGTTAAGCCAAATATTGTCTCTTCCATGACCAAAATGGATTACACTTCACCTTCAGTAAAGCATAATCTTATAATATATATATATTGATGTGATCTTATATAATGGAATTTACAAAGATTTTAATAAATCACTTCATAGGTAGATGGCGCCATTATATTAAGAATAAGAATGCATCATATATTCATTTATTCATTTTTTTGTAAATTTCCAAAAAAATATATATTATTATAAAAGGTTAAATTTAATTTATAGTTAATATTCTTATAGTGTTTTATTATAGTATTAAAAGTTTAATTTAGAAATAATATTTTCACTTTAAATGCGGAACTGTCTTTAGGATAATGCTTAAGCGCTAACAATAATTATAACTATTGAATTGATATGTTATAAGTTATTTACTTGCTCGTTTCTAATCTTGAAAGATTTTGGGGATTTATTCCCCTATTTTTTCGTTTTTCCAACAATTGGCTTTCGCAGAGGGTTGGCCCCACAAATCTAGATTAAAGCGACATATCAGTTTCCAAGGTTGATAAGCATTTGATTGTTGGAATTCCATTTCTAGGTGTCCTTCTTCATAGTGTAATAGTCGTTATTCATTCGCAATCAACAACCAGTTGTTACACTGTAACAAATATCCCCAACGGAATTGTAACAAGTAGCCCCACGTGACGATATTTTACATCTTGATACATTTGAGTGGTATATTACACTTGCACAGAACATAATAACATCATTTACCTAAAGTCTAGGCTTTCTTGTGATGTAGACTTTAAACAGATATCTCTAAAGGATCCGTCGCAAATAAAAAATTAAAATTTAAAAGGAGAATTACTAATAGACACAAAATCAACATTATCAAAAGAATTCTCTCTGCTGTTGAATGCAGGCACTCCAATGTTCAATGAGGAAGACATGCGAATGAAGGCTACCATCTGACGTGATAAAAAAAAGAGTTTCTACCGGTGGTTATTTTAAAATTCGAATATAACTAATTTCCCCGTGTAACAACTAACCCCGATCTCCCCTATATTACTTATAATATACACTGGTATGAAATGGCCTTTTCAATAAAATATTCTGTTAGAAAAAATGGCTGAAGCACATGCAAATATTATTCCTTTGCTGAAGTTAAAATCCCAAAAATATGCTTAATAGAAAAACATTTTTCATCTCATATATTTATAAGTTTTTTATTCTAGTTATGTTAAGTAAGATGATTAAAATATAAATCATAAATTCTTTCATTTTTATAGTTCTAACATAAGTTAAAGCATTTTTCTTTTTTCTTATTGAAGTGAAAAGTTAAACATCATAAAACATCTTATGAGAAACTGACATACATTTCCCTACTATAAAACATCTATTTCTAATTGAAGCGGTATATGTTGCCAATTATATAGATTAAGTTAAAGTTTAAAAATAATATTTTTCTGGCACTAAAATGTCAAAATTTATAATAGCATTAATACTTCGTATAAATTTTTATTTTTGTTAGAGTCCTATTTTGAAGCATCCTTCTAGGCTTTTTTGGGATGGACCTCTTGATTTACAACAACGGGCAAATGACGAGAACAACACCTGAGCTGGAATCCCATCTCCAAATTTCCGCTCCACAAAAGCAGGAGAACGTTTGGCCACTGTTTATGATTTAGCGTATAACAACCCCACATACGAGGTTTCAGTGGAATCCGGTTTCGAGCCTGAAGCCTCCATATCCGAAGCCGAGGCCTAACCACTAGGCCAAAGCGGCCCCATTTCGTAACATTGTTTAGTATTGTATTAAAATTCAATAAAGTTATTAAAATGTATATTAGCATGCTGTGGAAGAAGATGGATTGGCTTAACTTTTCTGAATTTTTTTCTTTTAAATTTCCAAAAAAATATAGTTTTCGGAAGACACGAATGTGTTCATATAAAAATGATAGCTTGAATACACTATTTTCCTGTTTCAAATAAAAACAAACTATTACAGGTATAGAACATTTTTTCTTATAAACGAAGGGCACGAACGTTTAGAAAAATTCCAAGCTGCAATTACTTTGATAAAAGCGAACATTTCACAGCAAAAATTTCAATACTTTACCTAAAAAACTTCATTGTAGTACATGATAGCGGCAGAATTTCAGAAATGGCTCCAAACCCAGTAAAAACTTCCAACACGAAAAAAATGAACGATTTAGAAAAGGCACATCATAATTACTTCGAGATTTTCCATTTAATCCCTGAAACGATCTGCGCAATTCCCGCCAATGGTCTCATGAATCTCTCGTATTTTAGAAAGTTTAAATCCCAAAAAGCAATCAAAAACATTTTCGTTGTAGCTTTATATACCTTAAGCATAGAAGTCTATTAAAGTGAACAGTTAGTCTTTGTAGGCGTTCTCAACTTAAAGGAGGAAAAGTTCGTTTACTAAACAACGAATACTTCTAAAAGCAAGGGACTGTCAAAAAGTTGTGGAATGCAAGTGACTGGTCTTCAGGAATTTAAAATTCTCTTTTGGAAGCATGACAACGGCTTAAAGTTTGTTTCACGATTCGTTGCAAAAGAGAGAGGGCTGATCTTTATCAAGAAACGCAGCTTTTGAATTGTTAATATGAAGATTTCTCGGATAAAATGTTAAAAAAAGGATGGGAATGCTTTTTGTCGTTGCTTATCAAAGAAAATACTAAATCTTTACCAAATAGTTAATTTTATCATTTTTTTGTTGCTTGCATAAATGGTGCTTAGAAAATATTCATTATGAATTTTTTTATATTAAAATGACAAATTTAGTATAATCTGTTTTATTATATGAGATATTCATTCTAAAAATTTGCAAACCGTTTGTAGTATTCTGGTGTGTTTCATTTTTACTTATGATTTTTGTTTTCACCTCAGTGTTTCATTTTTTCCGCTAATATGAAAATATTGTAATTAAAAAATCGAAATGTTGTTGCCTCATTTGGAAAGTAGGATAAAATAATTTCTCCATTCTTTACTAGTTAAGTTCATAATCTTATTTTTAATATACATTTTAGTCGTCATTTACTTAAAAATTTTAAATTTTGAATTTTTATCATGATGGTTTCGTCTTTATTTTAAATTTGTTAAATTTTAAATGCATGGTACCTACATTTTGATTATTATGAAGTATTCTTTGCACCTTTATTTAACTTGATTCGTTTCATTTTTGTAAAGATGGATTTTTATACTCGATTTTTTACCTGAGTACTAGACTTCTGAAATTTTGTGAAGTTGTGCAATGCCAGTAACATTACACTATTTAATGTTTTCAGAACTTAATTATCAGATAATGCATTAATTTAATTAAATTATGATTTCACACGAGAAGCGCCACATTGTAGTGAATTTGAGAAGAGTGCTATCTCAAGATTCCAAAGCATTTGCAATAATGAGTTATTAATTAAAGATTAGAAAGTAGAAAATAAAAGAATCTAATTTTTAGTTTACTAGTAAAAACAAGGTTTTAAATACTGGTTTTTAATAAATTTATTTAAATGTTATTGAAATGTATAAAACCTAATAAATGCTTCATCAAAACATACACCAGCATGCAAAACCTAAACATGGATATAATTTTGTAGCAGACAGCCTAAAAATTAGAGGTTGATAGTAAAGAGTGCAATGAAAAGACAATACGGTAGAAATGTGAATCATATAAAATAGACCAAACAATACATCACACGTCACATGAACACGTGAAAACAGTCGTGGCTAGTATTGCATTATCATAGGCCAGAAGATGATGGATGGTAATATTGAAGTTATTCGCCGGAAATTCTAGAGACAGGTTCATGCAACATGGTTAGAAGTATTCATTTATGCTCTTTCACACTTGGAAGAAGGATCGATATACTTGAAGAAAGTCGTAGTGTGGTGATTGTAGACGAAGAGTTTGGTACCAAGCACTGTGTTGTTTCATGTGCTTTGTCTGCCTTCCAATATACTGGGACAGTTGTGAGAAAGTCTATAGGTTGACGACCCAGAAAACAACACTAATGAAAAACCGATAAATCTCTCTACTGGTGAAAAGAGACAGACAACAGTCAACGAGTAAAATTGTTCAACAGTTGCGATAGCAACAGGGTGTCAAGTATCGACGTTTATATTGGTTAGACGACTTCATAAAGGTATTCGCTTGTCACTCTGAACGTTGCATTCAATTGGCAGATTCTCGTCGATGGCACCGTTTATATGAGAGTACAGAACACAAAGACTGGTCGTATTAACGATGGGTTTATGGCCTATTAATCAAACAGTTTCATTTCAATACTTGGGACGGTTCAGAACGTCAGCAGCTATGGAGAGAGGTGGGTACATGTTTTCATCCCATTAACATCAAGGAAAAAGGACCGTTATGATGGCTCTGACATGCTATCCTGGGAAGGCATTATGAAGAAAGGCCTCACTGAGGTACACATCTTCGATGAGAAGACCGTAACTGGAGATCATTGTTGTCAGCAAAGATTCGTGCGTCTGTTCCGAGGTTAGATTGGTGAGGAATTTGACTTTATAGGCGATAATGCCAAACCACCAAGGACTCGTGCAGTTGAGGAGTTAGTGTAAAATGGGGATCATTCGAATTAATTGGCCAGCGTTCTCTTCTGATTTAAATCGAACTGAATATATGTGGGATGCCGTAGAAACGCGCATTGTAAGGACAACATACAGATACTTGCTGAGCAATGGGCTCAAGGACTGATCGAGTCTCAAGGACTAATCAGTCATTTATTGTTCAGCATGATCAGACAGTGTCACTCAACCATGGCAGCATATCCCTTTCTGAGAGATTTAACTTATTTCTGCCATTTCTGGGTAGGTAATCATTTGTACTAGAGACACACTTTCAATAAAGGCCTTTTTTGCTTAATTCCAATATTGCCTGCGCTCAATTCGTTTTTGCGCAATTAAGTTTTCTTTACCATCTAAATACATGATGTTTATTCTCTATTCTGATTTCCATCTTCCCTCTTATTTGCAAAAAGCCAGTCCGTGATTAAGTTTTTCACACTAGTGAATAAGTGACAATATTTCTTTCTTGCAGTTCGAGACTAGTACTTCTAAGGCATATACTATACGCATAACGAATATAATCATAGTTAAAGAATCCTGAAGTTCATTTCGAATGCCAATCTAAATCCACGTTCATTAATTTAGGTAGAATAGATCCATACATTTGCTCCCCAAACATTATTATTCCAACTGCCCTCAATAGTCAACATCATTCGAATCTTTACAGTTCTTTTTATAACAGCTCTTATTAACAATTGGAATCGAAAACATTCTAGCAACAAATTCAGAAAACAAGGAAATTAAAAAAGTTAACGTGTAGATTGAATTTAATAAAAGCCTAATAGTCAGTAAAAATGAAAATAATACCGTATTGATTATATAATAGGTAATAATGTCATCAGCAAAATAACAACTGTTGTCATTTTTAAGTATTCTTGAAGTTTTAGTCTTTCCTTAGAACAAAATATGCAATGTTGAAATTTCAGTACAATCTTCTGTTTTGCTATGGAAATCAGGATATAATCCCGATATGCTGCGCCGAAAGAAAAGTCCAAACTCCAACTGAAGACAAATCGTTTGTAATGTCTCTTGCGACAAGATAAGATGGTACAATCCGATCATGGACTTATATTCTTTGACAAATTTTTCATCGAATTCGTCTTGCGTGTCTCGCCCTTTTTGTTTTGTCTCTCACTCTTCGTTTAGAACAGAACTAATGTCAAAAACGACGCGAACTAAGAAAGTGTATGAGTTATTGTTAAATCTTGAGTTAGAGTCTAGACCTCAGTGAAAAATAACTACTGACATATCTAGAATTAATGGACTTCTTTCTTAATATCTGACGTGATAAATGATGTAGATATTCCTTTAATTTCTGTTAAGATACGAAGTTTCGAATAACTTCAGAGTATCGTATTTGATATTGAAAAGTTGTTGATTTAATGGCACGAATACAGAAAGAAACGATGAAATTCCCCTGAAGCTTAACTATAAGGCAGAATGATACTCCTCTTTGACTTTTATAATAATCCTCTGATATTTCTACAGCTCTCCACTTTAACTCTTTATTCTCGGAACAGTAATAAGATACCTTGCTATACACGTGCCAATGTAAGGATTTATTTTAATGCTTAGGAAGCTAAAATATATAGTTATTGATTTGTTTTCATAACTTTAAATTAATCCGAGAAATTTTGCTATTACATGGATTTTATAATAATCGTTACATAACGAGAATGTGAAAATGACGTCATTCAAAATGACGAGTCAGACTAGACAAGGGGGAAATGACTAATTTTAGATTTTCATTGTTATTACGATAAAAGAATACTATAAAAAAGAATTTTATTGAATATTTCAGATATGGTTATCTGTTATGATATATTTCTGTCTCTATGAAGCCCAAGGGTCCAGTAAATTTAAAAAGAAAACTCCATATCATTATATATTTCTGAAGTTCTAAATAAGCGTGCTATTAAGCATCATTTGAATCTAAATCACAAATTTTAGATTTATTATTAGATTTATTTTGACTATATAATTTTGCTCTGATGAAAAATACAACCAAAATTGTCACATTTTATCAAGGAATGCATTTACGTAATCTCTACCGTAAAATAAATATAATTTTAACAGCTGTGCTAATTACATATTAGGATTCAACTCTTCAGTTACATATACAATTAAATTATTACTGAATGGTTGTCGAGAATATATAAATGTTGATCTTATGAGTAATATTATGGTATTCTGAGCGGAATGATCAATCAAACCTTTGTCTTGAAGCAATTGCTCTACCCAGATTAATAAACGATTAACAATCGGATCGTCGTGATGTCATCGTTTATTTTGTGCGATTTCTCTCAAAGTTTATAAAGGTATGATTTTGTGGACATGGTTTATTCTACGACAGTGAAGAATCGCGTTATATTGAGTTTATGAGGTAATTACAGGACACCCTGGATAGCTGCTATATATGCAGGATTATTCGCTACCTCGTGTACAAGCTCTAGGGATGGGTAGGTTACTCAGAGTCGAATGGGAACACTACAATGCAGGGTCCGTAAAGCATTTGTAACGAGTTCGAAGGCGTTATTAGGGAACTGATAACGCACTCGAGCAAAAAACTCATCATTTAACAGTAGGATGGAAGATTTCAGAAATGTGAGTAATTTCGTATTATACACTGTAAAAAATATCCGTTTTTTACCCTGACTTTTTCCGTATATTTGACGGTTTAAAGTTGTTTTGTTGACAAAATGGTTTTTCACCGTTTTCCTCTCCAGCCATAAACGGTTTAAAACCGTCAGTACATATTCTATTTTTCGTCATATTTTATTGCTTTTCGTACGATAACTTTCCCTTTTCTTAAATGTAATTTTATTGCATTCATTTCATGTTTTTAATAGGGTTCCATCTCCGCTATTGTTTATACATGTTGCAGTAACCTGTTGTCACCCATGGAAGCTAACATTAAAACACGTGTTCTGGCAATAGTTGATTTTTGCACCACTAGGTGGCGCCACGAGAGCTATAGTGACTTTAAAACTCAAATAGATTATTTTTACTTCATTTTATGAAGTCTTCGGTGGTCTAGTGGTTAGAGCGACTGCCTTTTATTTCTATGAACGCGGTTTCGACCCCAGGCTCGGAGGAGTTAGAAGTTTTGTCACTATCTTGCATCGAAATCGTCCAAGTAAGTTCAATTAAAAATTATATTGATTAAACTAATTGAAATTAATAATTAAGCCTTCATTAATTAATATTCCTAATTGATAATACACATCAGCAAATTTCAACTCAACTCGAACAGAAGGAGAAAACAACTCAACTCAGTCGATGACGTCACTTACTTCAATGACTTAATTTTTGCGGAGAAAACTTGATTTCATACGGTAAAAAACCGTTGCGACTACGGATTTACTTCGTAACTTTTACGGGAAAAACTAGTTCCTGTATGGTAAAAAACTGTTGTGCCTACGGATTTACTTCGTAACTTTTACGGTTTTGCACAACCAACCCAGCTGTTAGTTTAAAACCGTAAATTTTACGGGATTTTTTTTACAGTGTATAGTAGCAACTTTCCTTGGTGAAGTATGCCTCATCTGTGAATAAGTCCAAGAAAGACGTCTGCCACATCCTTTGTTCAACCTCTCTGCAAAAGCAACCTTTCGTAGGTAATCGTCAAGCTGTAATCGCTGTTCGCTCGGCTCATGATGTACTAGATGCAACTGGTTAGAGTTTGGGGCCTCCAGATGGTGATTTGGGGAGTAGTGATTGCTGGTTTACTGGCGAAGTGTATTGTCTTCTGAAAGAACAAACATAATTTCTTCTATTTCAGGGTTCCATGTCGTCCTGTGTCGACTTCATCGCAAGAATTTCTATCGTCGCTTAAAGTCCCGTTATTTCAAAAGGATTTGCCAATCCATACGTCTCCGCTGTGACGCGTGCATAGCTGTGAATAATAAGAACTATGAACAGTTGGTCTGAAACTGGACGTGTGTACTTATTGTGCGCCAAATACAGAGTTTAGATCCAATATTAGCTAGATATTTCAATATTTCCGTGTGTTTTCTAGCTCATCCAAATGATATTGACGTTCCTATTTTTATTCTGGTTTGTTTTTAAACTTTTTACATTCCTAACACTCAGCACTCGGACTTTTGAATCACCCTGTATAGAACTTATTGTATTGCCTGTAAATCAATAGAGTTATTAACATAAACTGTGACTACGTAATGAATGTTCATTCTTTAAACTATACTTCCTTACTTTAAGTGAAATGCAACTTTCATATAAAATGGTTAACATAAAAAAATGTCATAATAAATTAAAAACAAAAATGTTGGTTTAAGAAAAATCATTCGTTTCTGAAGCATTTTAAAAAAGAACTCTTATAAGCTTCTCACAGTGGCCAGCATAAATACATAGCTTGTCACGATGACAATCTATGTATATGTACATATATAATTTCATTTAGGAGTAGACACAAACAAGAAAATAATTTCAAGCATAAGCAGTTTTATAGTAAGATAAAAAAATTAAAATAAATTTTTTTCTGTTTTGCTAATGAAATATTTTCTTCTAAATGAGAAGAAAAATTGCATTAATTTAAGAAATATGAAAAAGAACTCTGTTTGATAAATTTAATTTACATCATTGGAGCTAAACGATTATTAAATACAGAAATCATCAATTTTGAAGAAGGGAAAATTTTATATTTATTGTGAATTTAAATGTTCTGAAAACCATTATGTGTCTTTAGAAACTGGTGTAATATATCATAGCCTTATTAATTCTGACTCGTGAAAAAAAATTCGGAACAGATTTTATTATCAGCATGATATTTGTGCTTTCATTTTCTTATACTAAAACTTTTCTTTCTCAGCTTTATTCAGTTAAAAAGAATGTGTTATTTTATTTTCCATTTTAGAATCTTCCCAAATTAAATTAAAACCGCTACATTTTAATAGCAATAATTCTTTTAATAAAGAAGTTTAACACAGTTAATTAATTTCTTTCTCGAGATTGAAAATTAAATATTTAAGACGCCTTTCAAAATGATTTGAAGCGAAAGAAAGGTTTGATTACTAGATAAGAGTTGAATGGTTTGAAATTACATCTTAAATTTAATTTTGCACCACATGTCTGGCATTTTCTTTTTTTGAAAAAAGAAGTATCGTTCTTTAAATTAAGCATCATATTAAAAACTGCCTTATAAGTAAATTTCTGCTTACTTCCATTTCATTTTTTTTATAATTTTTCAATTTTCTCTTCTGGTTTTATGTTTTGCTTCTTGCAATACAGCTTCTTTTCCTTTTTCATTATAAGAAATTGCTTTATTTACTATGAGGTATAATGGATTAAAGTACTTATCTTAATGCTTTCTTTTGCAGATTCAATGGTCTTCAACTTATGTTATTAACATTAATGAAATATTGTTACTTTATTAAAGTCCTATTATACATTCGTTACCTGTAATTGTTTATCGAAAAGGCTTTTGAAGATTCATTATAAAACTTTTTATACTAAATAAAGCAACGTAATTATTATAAAATTGAAGAGGGCATGTTTCCGATAAGGTCAGATTGTGCTGATTTACTTCAAGGATAGAATGACAGACTGTTTTGATTAGCTGTGCGCGTCAAATACATCTGAGTATAATTATTTTTGATATAAATAGATAATAGGAGAATTTTTAAATATATAAACATGCATTATTACATCCGTTGAGGAATGCACATAAAGCAAATTAACTTTATATTATTAAGCTTTATATAATAATAAAGCTTAATAATATAAAATTTCATGAAGTGGGCATTTTCAGGCTGAAGATTCAAATGATCATGAATCAGATCTTTCATCCTTATATCATTCATGCATTACAGTTTCAGTATTGTATATGATTGTATGAACCAAGATTTCTTTTCTTTGCTTTTAATTACTGTTATAGTTATCTGTGGATTCTTTCGGATTAACATCCTTCAGTATTAACCAAAATATGTGAAAGGCTAAAATATATTTTTAATCTGTAAACTACAAGCAGAGGAAATCTGAAGAACAAAAAAATAAGGAAATTTTTGGACAGAAAAAGAAAAATGCTTCCCCCTCCTCTTTCGTATTCTTCACTTTAATCATAAGCAATAATTAAAGCAATCATACATATGGAGATGAAGTGAAAAAGGGGAGAAAAACTATCTACTGGATGATGAAAAATCAGACAAATTTGTTCCACGATGTTAGTGAAATCTTAATAGCTTATCGGTGCAGCATCCGTATGAACTCTTACGAGGAGTTAAAAATTCTATCGATGCAAAATCTATTCCACGTTAAGGTAAATCTATTTATATGCTATATTGTAATATGAAAATATCCATTAAATAAACCGCTTCATGCAATCAACAATAGTTAATTAAGTCAGTTAATAATTAATATATAGCTATGCGTACGCGTAGATGCGTAAAAAATACATTGGGCAATTATAAATAATAATATATAATCCAGAAAGGCGATCTGCGATAGATTTGCTAAGAAGAGAGAAGCAGAGAGAAATCGTATTTCTATTCAGAGTACTATGAGCTCTTAGACGCCAGTTGCATATTGATTAGCAGCAACTTATTTAACGAACCAAATTAAATTGATTATTGTAAGGACACATGTTTCTATTGAGAAGTAAAAGTTGTTGAAATTCTCATAATTTAATACTGAATAATAGTTCAGATGAACATATCTAAAAACTTAAAATGAACTTAAAAATTTTAAAAAGATGCAAAATTGTTTCCAGGGCAATAAAATCTTAATAAAACACGAGCTATGGTCTGGCATCTTCGGGTTTGTATTTTGATTGTGTAGTGTTAAGCTTTGTAAATGTATGTTGATTTCTTCGAAATCGTTCTTAAATTAACTATGATATAATATTAGAAGTCGATATAGATTTTATATTCTAGAATTGGCTACATAAGAACATGACAAAATAATTAAAAAAATAACTGATTTAAACATTCAGCAATTCTTTATGCTCGGAATTAGGAACTGAACTTTAAGATTCTTAAGTGTTAGTATTTATAAAATTTTGATAGAAGCTAACATTGAACAAAACGGAATTCACTTTGTTTAAAATTCTTATATGCGTATGTTTATTATAATAAATAATTGCTTTGTATATGTACATATTTTCCTGCTTTAAGATCCTATAATTACACATATTTGAAAATAAGAATAAAACTTGATAGGATAACGTTAACTGAAACCTAACTAGAGCTGCATGTTTCCATAATGTTTTAAAAGAATGAAATTCCATGGCACCAAAACATTTTAATCTATTTGCACAAGAAAAGAGGTGAAAGTATTAATTTCGCATCCAGTGACACTGAAATAATCAGAGTTTTAAAAATTAGAAGGAAATTTTAAAATGTAATTAAACTGCTTGGAATGAAACGATATAAATTTTAGGGACCTTTTAAATTAGATCTGCCATTGATTCTAGATCACAGAAAATTATAACTTAAAATTATTTTTTGATTTTGGATGCGCAATTTCTTTTATTTCAGATGCAAAACCGCATCTGCATGCTTCGACTAATTTTTATAAAATAAGCTTCTTTCACTTGCTATAATTAAATATACAAGGTCATGCCGATACGTGCAGTAAAGGTGTAAATATATTTCAATACTAATAGTTACAATTTAATGGTTTGAAACTCAGACCTGTAATTCCTTTGAAGATATACTTGCAAGTATATTTTAAAAATATACTTGCAACCAAAATATACTTGATATTTTGTCAGTATTAGCAAAATAAACTTACTATTATTTACGGAGGTTGAAATTAGGAGAACTTGCTATCATGTAAAGCGGAAACCATAAGAAATTTTGTTTATATGATAATGGATATTTTGTCACATTTGTGGACCCTCTTTTGGATTCGCTCCAAGAAACCGAGAAAGCAATTAGTTATCCTTATTGCCAATGGGAAAGAGTACGTGTTCCTTAAAGCTATTGCTCCTGCGCTTCATTTAATTACATTTGACTCCACATTCGAAGACAAAAATGTGCACTATTTAAGAAGTAGAACAGCTTTAACTTCTGCAAGAAACGGTAAACTGACTTTCATGTGGAAGAGATTTTAGTTTGCTTCATGGAAAATACTTTTCAGCTTCAGGCCTTACCTTTGGGAATTATTAAACAAATTTTCGTAATAGTTCCTTAAATAGCAACAATTAAGTGTAGGGTACCTTTAAATAATTTTAACATT
This sequence comes from Araneus ventricosus, assembly GCA_013235015.1. Lineage (NCBI taxonomy): Eukaryota > Metazoa > Arthropoda > Arachnida > Araneae > Araneidae > Araneus > Araneus ventricosus. The sequence goes on along the minus strand of BGPR01000019.1, from coordinate 2,732,650 downwards.
TCTTAACGATCTTCTAACGATTTTTAACGATCTTTTTGATAGACAACATCTTGAAATTAATATTCTTTTCAAAACGAGGAAGTAATCATACAGATTGAATAATGCATAGTAAGATTAAAACGGAATTCATTAAATCTTAGTAAATTTATTACAGAATATATTTAAAAAAGAGTAGATTTATTATAGAATATTACATAATTGAAACAAAAATATTACATCTTTCCATTGGTATGAAAATAAAATGTTGCAAATAATTTTCACGCTCCGTCTCTTATCATTTTCGCAAAAATATTGAGAAATTCGTTAAAACATAGTAAACACTATTGTAACAGAAATTTCACTGTGAGATTTGCTATTCAAAATAATTTTTATCAATTATTATAAATTTATTATCGCTTTCGGAGTAATACAAATTTCTTTAAAAAAGACTTCAAAACAAATTCACACCCTCAGCAGTCATTTTATTTCTTTTCTGCATTTACGTTTCTTCGTTTAAAAGGTATAACAGCAACTTTTAAATGGTGAGTTTACTAAGCCTAATTCACTTAATATGATATATAATTAATAATTATGGGTAAACAGGATGAGATTGCACTCTTTGAAAGTTCGATAATAAAACATTTGTAACTTATTGTGTGTTGTACTAATGTGGTAAATATCTTATTGAAGACTCTGCCAAGTGACGCTGGAAACTTTCTTTTTGATAGATAAGAATAATTTCTCATAGATGTGTTTAATTACGATTTATTACGATTTCAAACTGACTCCTGGCTTCAAATTTGAACTCTAGCTGGTAGTACAATAACTGCTGTGTAGTTGTCTTAAATTCAGTTATGGAATGTGTAGTACAGGTATGGATGTGATTGGGGTTGAAGAAAAGAGAAGTGTTGTATTTTTCTTTTAAAATAGTTGGAATTCAAAGCACTCTGAGCATAAGGAACAGTGAAAATTATAAATTTTCAAACCATCATTGATTCCGCTGAATTTTCTAAATTTTCAGCTAATTCTTGTGTTTCCTTGCAAATGAAATTTATGAAAAGATTTGCTATACATAAAAAGCAAATATGGGTATTTAAGCTTTCCATTAATAGTATGTTGTGAATCTTTTTTAAAGATAACAAAATCATGTTACATCGACACATAACCAAATATTTGATTATGTACATATCTCGTATATTAATTGCAAATTTTTGGGTAACATTAATTGCTTGCAATATTTCATTTTACGAAGGCAAAGTTTTCTGATATTTAATTAAGTTGAACAAGAACAATGCATTATATACAGAAGTTTGTAGTGAGGAATTCAAGGTTCGGACTTGCGACTCTGGCTCCAAGGTATGGTGCAATTCTACAGAAAAAGGTTATCCCTGCTTATAAGTTTTCTATGCAGAATCTTCCGCCAAGCAGAGCCTCATTAATGATAATTTCGAAGAAAACATTTCTTCCATCTCAAATTTTCTTCATTTTTATTGCAAATTTATCAGGTCAAATAGAAATTTTGTTAACAGGCCTGATAAGTTCATGTTAATTGCCCGTATTAAAAATAGCAAATAGTAAGTATAAAATTTTCTAATGCACCGTAGATTGAATTTCAAGTGCTTCTAAACTTTAAATGTGCCTTTGTCGCATATTAACATAATTCAACACATGATCGAGTAGCATGTAAGTCATGATGTTTCTCAGAAAAATTCTTTTCTTTAATTATTAAAACAAAATTCTGGTTTTTTTCTTCACTAGTCACTTACAAAGTGATGGATGAACCGTAATTTATTTTCCTTTTCTAAATCTAATTCTACATGGAAAAACTTTAACTAAACATAGCGATATTTTTTACATGGAAAAAGGTGTAGATTTTGCAACACGATGAATAAATCTGTAAATACAATCTTGAAGGGATCACTTCAGGTTCTTTTTCAATCAATCGAATGAATTTTTCGCATTCGAGAGGAATTAATAAATAACATAAGCCTCGAAAGAAATAAAGATTTTAATAAAATGCATCCGATATTTTAAAGATCTTCAAAATAAATTTTCAGCAAGTTTTAAGTTGTCTGTAAATTATCTTGAACAATTAAAATATTAATGAATGTTCAATCTCTGTTTGACTCTTCTTTATTCTTTTTAAAGATAAATATGTTTTCATTAAATAAATTAGATAAATAAATGTAACAAAAATATTCTTAAAGTACTTGAGTGTAGAACATATCTTAATACATCATTAGTTAAAGTTTTAAATAAATATGCTTGGAATAGATTGTGATTTGTAAGTTCTGATTCACTGATGTTCTGAAAAGTTTTCGATAAAGAATGATTAATATAACGAATCGAAATAATTTATTCATTGATGCAAATAACAGACAAAAACAATAGGCTGCGGCTATTATAATTGAATTTATTAACTTTTTATATAATATGGACAGACAATAGCCTGCAAATGTACTTTTATCTTCCTTACTGTAGTTGTCGAACTGTCTAGACAGCATAACTTTCAGGTAACGAGTGCTTCAGGGGAAGAGGAACTTATAATTGACTCATTTATAAACCTTTCATTTGCTTGTCAGGAATTGAAACAATGCATGGAATAAATTAGATATTGAATTCCAGACTTAGCTATTCCTTTTGAATTAGTTAAGTTCTGCAATCACAAGGAGACCTCCTCCCCCCGTCATGTGGGCACCCAGTAAAAGCTGGCCGAACAGCTGTAGTAAGTAATGCGAGCAATAAGAATCGTACAGAATAGTCCCCATTACGAGCATTTTGTACATGAAGCCCCCTCAAGGGAGTGCGTCCTCTCATAATACTAGTATTGTACCCCCCAGGAATGTCGAGAACCTTCTTACTTTTGCGGCAACTTCTCCTCCTTGTAATCAAGGTTTCCTCCCTCATCTCCACACTCCGTATAAAATTAACGTCCCCTTCTGAAGCTATTAGAAGAGTATTTGGGGATGCACTTCGTTGTTTTTAACCGTGATCCACATGACGAGAGCAACATTTAAATCTTCCCTTCACCTAACAATAGCAAGACACAAGACTGCAACGGTTAGAAAGGGCGTCGAGCCAGCGTCTAAAGAGCAGTGGAATTTAGACTCGAATCAGCAATATTCCGGTCTCGAATTAAAGAACCCACCTCAAGGTAACCTAAAAACTGGATCACACCCAGCCTTCCTAAGCATCGGTGTAATCTGAATGACAGCCGCTGCAATAGCTCAAGAACTCAGGACGGAGTCCTAGTAGCAATTGCCGGCCAAGACCCAAGCCTTCCCGTAGGAGGTACGTACTATCACTGGAGGGAGGATCCACACCCTCAATTACTATACCCAAAAGGGAAGCGAGAACCCGCTAACTTATCCGGCGGCTTCTCATCCGGTGCCCACGGTGGGAGCCGTCTCAAATTAACTAGATCTTGAACCGCCGACATTCCGGTCTCGAAGTCAAGATTCTGCCTCAAGGTAGTCCAGAATGCAGTTGTCTGAGCAGAGATCAATTAATTAAATCAACAGGTTAGAAAAGAATATATATGTGGATTAAGAGTTCCATAAAAACAGCAATCTCTTGAAAAATCAGTTATACTTACTAATTATGATAAATAAGAATATTTTAAGTAAAAAGGAACAACTGATACAAAACTAAAGCATTGGTAGTAGAGTTACTAAAGAAGGAGAAAAGAATATATATTTCCTAAAGCTGATGAATTAACGCTTTAAATGCTTAGTTATATTTTTTTTTATAAAAAACAGAAAAAAACTCTTCTGTTAACAGGAAAATAAAAAAGATCAATTATTTTATTTGAAAATATTCACATTATTATCTTCTATCTTTTGAAAGCTTTAATGAGATTTATCATAGAAGCGGCATTACTGTCACCTGACATTCATTCTCTAGTTGCTTTAATGCATTTGCCATTAAATGGTGAAAAAATATCTCAGTGAAACATTTTTCAGAACACTATTTGTAGAATAAGAAATATTCTTGTTTTTAAGAGTAAAGTGTTAAGACTAAATATAGGCAGTTTTGACGCTTTTTCAATCTTTCGAAGCTTTCATATTTGCAGATGACGGCTTCTGTGATATATTTCAGTTTTAGCCTGAAGATAAACTTGTATCTTAAAACATGCTAATGCTCCTTGAGAAAAGTAGAAGATATCTGAAAATTTTTCCAAATATAGAGGTCCTCCTTGACTGGAATAGTTTATGCAAATTATCAAGTACCTGCTCGTGCAAAGGAAGAAACAGAATATTGAATTTCGCGCAAACAACTCAGTAAATAGAAGGGATTTTTTTGATAATCTAAAAATAGAACATAAAAATAAAGTTCAGGATTTTTTAATAAAAAACAGATATTCCATGGTATCCAATGTCTTATTTTAAAGCAAGCCAAGTCAGAGATATTGTAGCGGGTATAAAAATTAAAAAAAGGCCTGGAAAAATTAGTTTTATAATATAAAACTAATTTTTCCAATCAATATTCGGAATTTTTCCAAGCATATATTATAGAATCGCTTCTAAAACATTATAAATATACCGAAGTTACTTCAAATAGTAATTTTCTGAGCATCTGCAGTAAATTTTTATATATTGAGAAATTAATAAATACATATATTTCAAATTGCGCACATTTTCATTCCTTGTTGTGAACAGGACTGCATTATAGTTGGACTGAAGGTTCACAGTAATGTTATAGTTGGACCGAAAGTGCACAGACTAATGTTCTAGTTGGACTTGCGTTAGAACAGGTTTCTGTTAAGAAAAGTATGTATGGTAACAGGTGGAACACACGTGCTTCTCCGGGTTCGTTCGGCTAGATGTGATGGAGAGGTGAAGAATGGGTTTGGAGTGAGGTCGCCGTCCTTTTTTGATTTCTTGCTTTTGCGAGTTGCTACTTAGTGTACAATCATGTTTTCGTGAGATGAATTGAAGCGACTGTCATGTGCTTTTAAGGACTTATTATCCCAATGACTTCCGCATCACAGGTGTTCCTACAAAACTGTAGAATGATCGAGATCTCGGCTTCGAGTCAGTAATTTGTCGATCTTCAAATTTTTCTGCCTGAGTTTAAGCATGCGTTGGTAAGACTTTTTTTTCAGAAGCTTCCTTTTTCCAAATATGTTGCAACATTTTTATAGTAACATTTAAAATAATATTTTCTTTCAACGTATCCCTGTACTGATACATTTTTTAATAACTAGAGGCATTTTGCATACACGTGTTTCAATGATTTATATAGATTTTGTCGTGTCAAATTTTTGTTCTACAGAAATGCCGTGGATAAATGTTAATAAATAGTGTTTTTCTTGTCTACTCAATAGTGTGCTCTTGCCTTTGGTGTACTAATCATTATTACGATCACAGTGTCATTTTATATGTATTTCTTTTCAGCTATAGGGTTAGGCCCAACTTAACATTTTTAGTCACACCATAACACTTGTATAGGAGACGGTTTTGATGGATGAATTTTAATTATCTAGAAAATCATAAAATATTTTACAGTGTTGACTTAGAATAAACGATACGAGAATAAATGAAGTTTAGTTAGATCTCGGACTTACAAAATCAAAAGCAATGACTGTTCTTTATTTAGTTTTATAACATTTATATTTTGAAGATAGATTTCATTAATTAGGCATATTTCAATACATTCTGCAGAACTATTTACGCATAATTATATGCAAGTTTGTGGGCATAATTTTTTAACTGTTCATAACGAAATGCTAAAAAATAATTATTTCAGAACTTAAAAAACAGTATCGGAATTATGTTGGTTTCTGTCAATCAGTATATAATAAAAAAGTATTTAATTGAAAGATTTGAAGCAATTTTTCAGCAGGCGATTTTAAGTGGAAAATGCAATGCAATTTTGTCCAGTTAATTTTCGAAAGTAATTATCCTTCGTATACTAGGAATATGCAGAATTCTTCCAAATAATTTGGTGTTTTCAAAAATTTCTAAATTAATATTTGAAGAGAGCTAGAATTATTTATTTATATTTTGAAGCAAACGTTAAACACTTCATCTGAGTTGCAATTGGAAGGCATATTTCTGTATTATTTTCAAATAAATATCAAATATCTTTTCTGATCAATAGCAAATGACTATCAAGCAATCTCAAAAAATAATTGATACGCTAAGAAAGAGAAATTTATTCTAGTTTCAACGTTTCTTGTCTCCCTGCTTTGACAGATACGCTTCGCAAAATCTATTCCGATCATGGATTGCCTATAAATAACTGGATGAATCGTCCACATACGTGATTCATCTTTCATTATAAGGTATTACACATTTCAGTGCCATCACTGAAATTGCTAACACGAGATCCTCTATTGTTCATTGGTCAGCTTATGAAGAATCTACCCAATAAACTTTTTTTAAATTAAAGCTTTTCCACAAGGCAGAAACAATTATCTCTTAATAATTATGTGAAATAATTAAGCATAGTTTTCGGATATCTTATTGTAAGTTGTTTTACTGCTAGCGGAAGTGTATTATTCGTATTTGCGGTTTTATTTTGTCTTCCTCTTGGATTCGTTCTGATCCAAATTCATTTATAACAGCATTGTCACTATGTTGTATGATATACAGCAACATCAGAACTTTTTACTATAATAACATTAACAATATATTTCATCATTATCGAAATTATGCGTACCTATTGTGATAAGTGTATACATAGCTGTATTGACTGATAAACATGAAGTTGCTATCGATGCCTTGACAACAATCGATTTGCAAGGAGTCGTCTGTTATTGTTAAAGTAGATTGCATTTCTCTGGTCCTTTTCAGGAGAATTATTTCTTGTTTTTTGCTATGATAGACAAAGAAAACCCGTAAAACAATTATATTGTTCAGATTTCGTGGCCTATTTATTAACCCTAAAATGGTGCATCAGTTTCAGCAATTACTAAAACCAATTATTCCGATGAAGTACATGCTTAGATTTTATTTATTATAATCTTAATATTATTTTAATGTTGTGCATTTTAGTCTTTTATGATTTGAAATGCATGCATATACCACACACACACATGCATATGCGTATATATACACTCTGTCCCAAAAGCGTATAGAATCTTGTATTTTGCCTATATTTTTTGTTGTATATGATGCATTTCGATGTAACTTACTGTATATATATGTTATGTCCATTAAATTGAAAAAACAGCAGTTCTACCCCGTATATTTAATGCCAATTTTTAAATCGTAGAATAAACTGAAATAACCTGTCACAAAAGTTTATAGACAAATGCAATTTATGCAAATATGGTATCGGTAATCATGACGTCGATCTAGAGCCTAATAAATACTTGTAAATACATGTAAGAAATGGAAAGCGTTCGTTTGTTCTGCGTTTCAAGATGCCTAAAGCGTAGCAGCTCTCTAATGAAGAAGTGACTAAAATTCTGCATTTGAAATTGCTCTGTAAGACTGTTAAGGAAATATTGAAACTTTTAAGTCGTTCTTAAACGCATGATTTATCGTGTAGTAACACGTAAGACGCCATATGAGCCAAAACCTCATTCGAGAAGACCACATGTGACGGATATTCGCAGTGATAGACGGATACAAAGAATGGCTTTCAAGTCAGAAAATGTCGGTTCGTGAAATTACTGGGGCTTCCCGGTTGCAAATCTCCAAGAACACGGTTCATAGACGAATTATAGAATCTGGTTATATGATCCACGCAAAAATGACTCGCCGATCACCACTCTCAAAGCTTCACATTAGTAAGAGATTACAATGGACTCGTAATCATATGTCATATGGTGATAAATGGATGGCTGTCCTTTTCAGTGATGAAAAAAATGGAACCTCGATGGACCTGACGGGAATATAAAATACAGGCATGATTTACGAAAAGAGCCCAGGTGCTTTTTCAGTAGACAAAGTGGTGGTGGATCTGGGATGATGTGGGCGGCTTTCAGTTTCAACGGTCAAGTGGGTTGGGCCTTTTCAGATGACCGACACAATTCTCCTAAATACGTAGAAACACTAGAAAATAATCTTATGCCATTTGCAGAAAACATAGGGGGACGAAATTGGTAATATCAGCATGATGATGCTCCCATCCATATCTCCAATGCTACGAAAAATTATTTAAACTCGAAAAATGTTACTGTTCTTGAGTGGCCACCGATGAGCCCTGTTCTAAACCCAATTGAAAATGTGTGGGGTATAATGTTTCGGAAGGTATATGAGAATGGAGGGCAATTTTATTCAGTGAATGCCTTGAAGACAGCCATTGAAAGTGTATGGTACAACTTGGAACCAGAATTATTACAAACCTTAATTATGTCGATGGAAAAACGTGTATACAATGTCATACTGAGAAATGGAAAGACTTTAAACTATTAAGAACATTGTATTGAGCAACTTTTATTGAAATGCCATATATTCTATAAACTTTTGGGACACCTAATATTTCCATTTTGCTATATAATTGAAATACAAATTGTTATTTTTCTAAATATTTCGTTGAATGCAAGTCGCATATGATTTGAATAAACATATTTGTAATTGGTGTTTGTATGCCTTTCCGTTTTGCTAAAACATATATTTTACTAGAGTCTATATACTTTTGGGACAGAGTGTATATGCGTATATATTAATTTAAATTTTTTTGGAAGAAAAACCAAAACCACACTTTAAAATAATAAAAAAATACCAGAGTTTTCTGCACAAACTTTAGAACGAGATAAAAAATTTGTAGAAGGTACAAATCAGCTGTAGAAAAGTCAGCGATTCATTAGAAATTACTCTCTACACCAATAACTTAATAAGAAAACCCTGAAATTCTGCTAATAGAGCATATATTATAATTGCTGACAAAAATTAATCAAAAATACTATTTTCAGTTATTGTATTAAGTGAAGATTTGAATAATCAAATCAATGGTACAAAATTGCTTTCATTTGGTGCCTGTTATAGTTTTATAGTAATTTCGCTGTGTAAAAATATAGCTATACACCCAGTATATTTTATGTAAGCAATTACATGTGGACTTTTGTTGGGTTTGTAACTGCATAATATTGTTTCTTTATGTTTTCAATATGGATTTAAAAAATAATGAATCGTTTAAATATTCTTGTACTTTAAGTTATTCAGTAATTGGAACAAAAAGATTGCGGCCGCGGTGGACTGGTGGCAAGGTCTCGGCTTTGGAGCCGGGGGGCTCCAGGTTCGAAACCCGATTCCACCGAAGATCCCCCGTGTACGGGCCCTGTTGTACGTTAAATCGTACGTAGGGAGAAAAACGTCCTCCCTCTGATGTGGTGCGGAAGTTTGGAGAGAGGGTGCCAGATCTGGTGTCGTCCTCGACATCTGACCGCGGTTCCAAATTACGAGGTCCGTCCTAAAATAGTCCGCGTGTTGCTTCAAAATACCTAAACAAACGAGATAATTAGTTAATCTAAACCTTTGCTCTTAAAGTATTGGGACCATCTCTAATGGAGAAACTTAGAATAGCCTTTGAAGAAAAATCATGAATCAAACTCTTAAAGAATTACCTTTTTTACTCTTCATTTATTTCGCACAATCCGTTTTTATCTTTGAATAGTACAATAAAAAAAGAAATCCCCATTTATTGCTACAGAGTGAATTACAGTGATATGTTCCGTTATCACTAAAATACCTAAATAAAATAAAATTCTTGACTTAGATATTGAAGAACTTTAATCATTCGAAATGTTCGTGCCTTTTAGCAAGAAAAGTGTGACGTATTTTTATAAAAATTATTAGGGATTTACGATAATGGCTCTCTTTTTATGAATTTCTGAACTTAAGCCACCAGATAAGCTGAAATGCTTTCGAAATGATTTATTTTGTAAGTGTATATTGAATCAAGCAACAAATAGCGACTTTAGCTCAGTTAAAAGCACTCTAGTAGAATTCTTATTTTCAGACGGCTATCACATTTCTTTTACTGTCTATATGTCTGCAAGATTTTAAATTCTCTCTAAAATAATGCTATTTATATTTACAACATTCAGAAATATTCTTTCATGTTTTTCTCTGTTTGCTCATACAGTGTATGTATGAATATCAAAGTAGATCAACGCATTCTACGCGTTATTCAATAAAATGAGAAAGTTTCATATATATTTTATATATTATTAAAAACAAGTAATAAAGAATTTCATATTTTAAAATAAAAATTTCTCATTTCAATAAAGCATTTTAAACTCTATCGTTGGAGGAACTGTATCAATGTAGAAAACCAATTTTTGTTTCTTTTCATTGTATTTTTGAAAAATGGATTGTCAAGATTAAATTTTATTTCTAAGTAATCGCTAATAATATACTCTTAAAAATATTAAAACATGGATATAAAGCATAGTCCAGAACTTTAAATTAAGGCAGTTCCTTTCTGCAAACGGCTTTCCCATGATAAAATTAAATTGTATGTCTTAGATTGCCAAATCATCTGCAACGACTAAAAATATTTTTGGTCACATTTTAATGAATACTAGCTGTCTGGCCCGGCGTTGCACGGGCTATCACGAATAATAGGATATTCCCGGGCGGAGAGAAGTGAGGTCACGTGAGACCTGGGGATCCATATATTTTCATATGCCCCGCCTCCGTTTTTCTCTACAATCAACAAATACTGTCACTTACTTTCCCTAACAAACGTTACGAAGTTAAACACTTTAATACAAAAAAGAAAGAAAAAAAAGCATGAAAATGATTTTTTTCCATTGTTAATAAATTCAAACACATAAGCTCGCTCAAAAAGAAATACCAACTTCCGTTAAATAAATAAAAAAATGCAACACCGGATGCGAAAACTAATAATAGGGAAAAAAGAATCCGCCATGAATGAATTCACCATGCTGCCAATAGATGACTGCACGTGAATTCATTCATTTTGACGTTTTTAATTAATATCTTTTTAACTAATTACAATTTCTGAATTTAAATAGTCGAAATGGATTCCTTGGATTATTTTTCCCTCTTTTGGTACTTACGGCTAGTTTCAGGATTCAGTGGTTCGTGAGTAGATAGAAGGACATAGATACATATGCTTCTTTACCTTCGAATTTTAATAGGATAGATCCATGTTCTAAATCACCCTGAATCCCAAAAATGCATTTTTGGAAATGTGTCTATGTACTTGTCTAAATGTATGCAAACTCGTTACCTTAAAATAATAACGGGCTTGATAAGAGAATTCTTGTATGGGGTCACTTCACTAATAACGCAGACATTTATCAAATATTTCACCAAATCGTTCGATGCGAAGAGGTATAGTTTAAAAATGCATTTTCCGTCATATTTACTCATTGACTTCACTAAATACAAACCTCTCAATATTGTGAAAATACACGAGAAAGTTTAAAAGATAGCACTACCGTTTATTGCAGTCATTATAGAAATACGTTTCTGAAAGGATAGCTCCAGTATAAATTTTGAAGATGATTTAATGATTAATCAGCATTATGAAATTTATTCCTTTTATTAGAGTTTCTTATCTCTTTTTATACGGCGTTCCTGTACAACCGAATTACATTCCAGTAATCTTGATACAAATGAGAGACTAAAATGTTTAGAATACCGGTCATGATTTTTCTAGAAAGTTTTGACCATTATTTTAGATTCTTCAATATTTATGTGAAAAATTGTTAAGAAAATCAGCTTTATTCCTCACAATTAATTAATTTTCACCTGAATATCCATTTGAAATAAAATTAATTTTTTTTTGTTAAAACATCAACAAACACTTCATTTTATTATTTTTTTTATTTTGTGTTGGCGCAAATTTATAAAAGTGGCTATCTGAAAAGATACTGTCAAGAAAACAGTTAAGAAATTCTTCTTTATTTATTTTCTCATAAATCCACATTTCACCGATTTGGTGAATATATTCCACATAATGAAGAGTGTTTCTTTTATATAAATTCAAAGATGTTGCCCCCTTTTTACTAATTTATCGTCAATTTTCAAATATTCATCTTATTTATCAAGCCCTTCTTTTGCCATACAATCCATTCCATTATAAACTATATAAGAAGTCATATAAATATTGTTAATTTCATAGGATGTAATTTTTATAAACTCGTACGTTTTCTATTGCGATGTTCTCTTATGATACGTAACAAAAAATTGCTAGTATAATTTTGTTGATATTAAATGTTTAGCGTCATTTTTGTTATCTGGTGTACTGATATATGGTGGGAATACTCATTGTGGAACACTGAAGTTGACCGATAGTTTAGAGTCATCTGTTTGTCTACGACAAATTAATCGATAAAAATCCGTTTTGCTTATTTTCAGCATAGGATGGAGTTTAGTACCTGCGAAAACTAAAAAAAAAAGAACATTATGGACAGATATTTTTACGTATTTCAAAACTACACTTAAGTTTACGCTAAATCTATCAAACCGCCTACCACCGTCTTTTATTTCCTCAGGAAACCTCGAGCATAATGGTGAAGAATTACCCAAATTAGGATTCAAAGTTTGTATCTCCTGTCAAGAGACAAGTATAATGTTTCCTGACTACAAGATGGAAACTTTCCTTCGAATAAGTCTCTGAATTTTTCACGAATTTTTGATGAAGCCTGAGAACAGAGAAAATAGTTTTAATGACTCTAAGAAAAAGAATATAAGGCATTAAAACACCAAGCTATCCAAACTCGGCATTTCTTTTTCTTTCACTTCACATGTATGAAATTCTTTGATTTATTCAACAGCTACTTTCAAGAATTAAATGTTAATTACTTTTCGATGAATAAGCATGTCTTAAAGTGGCAACTTGGACAACTTTCCAACAACACAGCCTTCTGATTAAATATTTTCCCTACAAAACATTTAAAAATTTATGGCAACTCTCCTAAAACACTATCTTTTTACAATATAGATTTCACATAGCATTATTTAGCAAACTTCTCTTATACAGCTTGTTTATTTCTCTTAGCACGGTTTACGTTACAATACATAATGTTTTAACAATGTTTCAAAAGTGTTAGATGTATTATGTGAAGAATAAAAAGGAGTACTCTAAAAATTTTTAAGAAAGGAACGCAATGAAAAAAATATTTTAGAATTTATATTTTTAACAATTGAATGTAAGAAAATCAAATCTGATTAGTAATATCTATATATCACGATTTAGGTAAAGTTTGTCTTAAAAGAAATGAAGGCAACTGATTACTTTTTATCCAAAAATATTCTGAGTGTTCAAAAAGTAAGTGCCTTATTTAAGAAACAATATGTAAAATTATTTGATTTCATTCCTGCTTCCATGCAGCGTATATATTCTTTAGTATTTTGCCGCTGCTGCAATTATATTCCATGAAGAACAGAGTCATTTAAGTGATATTTAAATCCCATTTTAGTTATTTCATCCTTTATTCCTCGTAAACAAATTCTTTCTTAATCCTTTTTTTATTTTGAAAACAATCAATGGTCTTTTCAGCATTATTTTATTAATCTTAAGATAAAATGGTAATAAGAGTAATTAATTAATCAAGTCAAAATTTCTCAGAAAAGTCAAAATCTCGCGATACGACCTCATTGTGCAGTGGAGAGACAACAATGAGACTGTACAAACACACGATACAGCAGACCTGATCTCTCCCCGAAAGCAAGAGCTGTCGATTAGTGAAGAGTCTGTCGATTGTTCGGGAGAAAAGCAGTTACGGTCGCTTTGTGTTAGGAAAAATTCCTATCGAGAAAACAGACAGAGGAGTATTGGAAGTTTAATTAAAAATTTTCCATCTTTTCATACTTCTCTATTCTTAATAATGCTACAGCCAACTTTCTTTCTCTTGATTGTGGAGCTAGTTAATATCAACTTACGTCCTTTCTCCTATTATTTAGTGCCTCGAGATTTTCTGGGCCTCTTTTCAAAGTGCAGAAGAAAAACTGCCTTCCTTTGTGCAATTCTGTTTTAAGATTCTTCGTCTTTTTTTGTTGACCGATGAGCTGACAGACGCACCCGATAATAGCTATTCTGTTTTGTTAGCTGGGAACCTGAAGCGATGTTTGCATTAACCGCATAAAATGCAGACTCCGATGGGGTGGGTAGCACATTTGAGGAATGTTAACTTTCCTTCTATGTCATTTCTACATCCTTTTCTTCTTTTATTGAGTTGTAATATTCCGATGAAGATGTTAAAGGAGATTGATGTTGCGTAGAAAAAGAAAGGGAAGGAGTTCTTTATCCGTTTTTCCGACAGTTTTAGCAATTCTCCTGCTCTGCATTTGCATTTCTTTTATGCTTTAAATTTTTACCTTTCAATTCTAACCGTGCGCTTTTAAAATGGTTAAAATATTTTTTTAACAAACTATAAATAATACTGAGTAAAATTGTTTGTTATATAAAATTTAACAACTGAATATAAGAAAATGAAATCAGATCAGTATTATGTAGGCCACGATTTAAATAAAGTTTGTCTTAAAAGAAACGAGGGTAACTAATTATTTTTTGTTAAAAAATATTCTGAAAATGCAGAAAATAACGGTTTCAATCCCTTATTTCAAAATCTATGTGTAAAAATATTTGATTTTATCCCTGATTGCATGCAGTATATATCTTTTAGTGTTTTGCGAATATTAAAATTATATTCCATGAGAAGGAAAGTTTCTTAAGAAATATTTAAATTCCTTTTAAGTTATTTTATCTAGGCTCTCACTTCCAATTCTGGTATATAAGTTATGCAGGACCATTTTCTCCCAATTGGTTGGCCATTGCGCTTTAGCATTTTAATGGAAGAACACCCTAAAGGTATACTATTAATAAACCATGTCCCATCCCGAACTGAATTTCCCAAGTTTTGGCCTCCCCTTATAAAATAAAAACCTTCCTAGTATGCCATTATTCAATGATACTTCCAGATGGCATTTCTTACCTGTTTCTTATAGAAGAATACAACCTCATATAAAATTTCTACTTCTTAAAGACATATCTTTTTGCACCAGTTTAATTATTAATTTTTATCCTGTGTCTAATTCATAAGCTTATGAAATCGTTATTCTGATCATAAGGGAAAGTATACTAAAACATAACTTTTTTAAATGTTAGTAAATCTGAAACCTCTTTAAACTGGATTTTCGTAACTGATTTTCAGGCACTAAAACAAAATAAAATATTAACAAAACTGATGCTCAAACGAAAATATAGCAATATTTAGTGAAATTTTCAGAATAATATCCGACTACATTACAAATTATCTGCAGCATTTTGTTGCTTTCTATTCTATACACAATAAGAAATAGTCTGAACGATGTACTGAATATATATATTAATTAGTGAAAAAAAACCCCGATTTAACCTTAACCTACATATAGTGGATCTTGCTATAAAAACGTTATATTTTTCTTCACTGTTTTACATGAATCCTTTATTTATGATTTATATGCTTAAGTAATTTAAAACACATAGAGGGAAGTTGGGTAAAACGACGAAAAGTCTAAGATGACGAATTGAAATTTTCTTGAAAATTACACTAGATGGCAGCCCCTCAACCCTGCATCATCAGAGACCTCTAGCGACCAGGTTAAGTCATTAACACATTACCATGTCATGCGAAAATATTCCATCTCGTCATTTGTGTGATTCATAATACCTGGTAATGTGTTTTCGAGTTGTTGCGACGTAACTTTTGGTTAGTGCTTCGTAAGGGATTGTGTTCAGGGAGTAAATATTTTTGATTTATACATGTGATATTCGTAAAGAGCTAATCAAAAGGTTTGCAATGGGGTATTATTTAAATTTTTTGAAGAGATGATATCCTTCAATGTTTTTTAAATAAAAAGGCGAAGACAAGTAAGATGACGAATTAGGTGGATGGTAAGATGACGAATTTATGAGCTCGTGGTGCTACCTGACTGCCACTTGCCATTCCTGCAATTCATTAACATTTCAGCTAAAAATTAGCATCTCATTGAAAAAAGGAGACAGAGGAAAAAGAAGATAAATGAAAACTGTGACAGTTGAAGAAGGCTGAAGTTAATAAGACCAAACGCAACAAACTTTCTGAAAAGAAGAAAATAGCTAAGTGACACCTCAAATTCTAATTTTTTTAGACTAAAAACTGAATTCATTCATTTTAATTTCCTTATGTTGAAGCTGATGCCAATCTGGGCCCAGAGGACCTCAATAATGAAGAATGCATCATTTACAGTGAGAATGAGCAAGAAACACGGAATTGGGATTCCAATGTTTTATGTGCAAGCTCTGGTCCCATTACACCTGCACTGGCTAGTACAAAATTCAAGCCCATGGCGATGTGATTTTTATAATTGATTTCATTTGTTAAGATTTGAATTTCAAATTTCTATTGATAATATTTCATTTGTTTTGTGCTTTTACTTTAGTCCGATTATGTTTGTTTTCTGTTAAGTGCAATTTGTTATGATCAAGATGTGATCTAAACACTTTTAAATAGTTTTTTGATAGCATATGGATGTTGATTAAATTATCTCAGTTTGTCATCTTACCTGATACCTGTTAGGAAACTTGACATTAAAATATCAGGGTCCGAATTTTTCGCACCTATATCAGATATGATGGTTTTCACTACTTTAAATCACTAAGCGTTTGCAGCACCAGCGATTCTCTTTCAGGTGTATGCAAATTAGGTATTCGTCATGTCGGGTAAGATGACGAAATTGACTTCTTTTTCTAAAATGAAATTTTGGGGCCTCAACTTTGAAAATAAAGATTTAAAAAAAAATGTCACTTTAAAATAAAGAGTTGAAGAAGATTTTGCAGCAAAAATAATCCTCCAGCAACGAATATTGAGGTCAGGAAAAATCCCCAAAGCTTAAGGTCGCCATCTTACCTTTCTTTCCTCTACATATAACAACAGTCCATGAAACGCCAATTTTCCAATTCTAATTTTACTGCCCTAAATCACATGCATTTCCTATTTATTTATGTCCGTACTAAACATTTTTTAATTATTCATGCGATATGCAATGAGTTATGGACCAATATTTTTATACACATATGATGTTTAAGAATCATGAATGACCTTGAAAACTAGGGAAACGCATGTATTTTCTTTTTCGACTATATTGAAAGATATGCAGACATATTGCTCAAACGCATTGTATGTAGTATCCCGCTAGGAGGCTCTCGTCTGCTTTCACTCTCAGCTGACGTCACGTTAGATGATCTTGCGCTTGTTAGAGACAGACATTGTGTGTGCAATGGCGAACGATGGAACGCAACGCCAGAACTGTCGGCGATGGCTTGATGTACATGGAGTGGCCGCCCTCTAATTCTTTCACCTTTATCTTATTCTATTTAAATGTTTGTGCCGTCCTAAATGTTTGTGCTGTCATTATTAAATTTCTTTAATAGCAGAACTGCGTCCTCACCTGTCTGCGAAACTACACTACACATGGGACCTAGGCACCCATACTACATGGCGGCTCGTCCGTTTGAACTCTACTCCCTTTAAATTCCCCTAGAAACAGCCATATTCTTAACTTTTGATGGCTACTAGTGACTATTTTGATGGTGTGCCCTGCCTTTTGTGCCAAACAAAACTGGATTACCAATATTGATGGGAAACATACCGGTTTTCAAAACCGAAAGTCACTACTTCGTTGTGCCAAACTGTAAGTACATTTTCATCATTCTCCTATAATTTGAAGAAAACACTGATGCTTGTTGAAGAGGATGTGGATGCTTGATGCAATTTTGAAATTGATGAAGATTTAACTGTAGGAAAGTCGAGGAATTATTTTCAGATTTATTTGATTTTAAGAATTTCTAGTTGTTGACGAATTCTTAATTTTTGATGCATTATTTTGATGAAGCGAAAGTTACATGATGAAAACTTTGCTTATTTGATGTTGAACTTAGTTCTTCTATTTTCCTACAAGAATATTTATTTTGAAGAATGATATTAAACTTTTGATGCTTTTGAAATTAGAACTTTGAAGTTTTTGAACTAATACTTTCATGTTGCATTTGCATCTTCTATTTTCCTGAGCAAAGATTTATTTTGAAGAATGATTTGACGAATATTTTGAAATAATACGTAATTTGATGCTCGTATAAGTTTACATCTACTGTTTTCTTCAAAAAAATATTTTGATGCATAATTTGATATATATATATTTGAAGAATTTATTATTTTTGATGGTACTGATATTTGCACTCATAATTTTGTTTCCTTGAACAAAAACTGTTCTGAAGATCATATATTTTGAGAATTAATATTTTATTATTGAATTGGTATTTGAAGAAATTTTTATGTGGAATTCTATTCTCTACTTTTGAATTTATATTTTACAGCTTGATTTCATATTTCAATTATTGATATTATTTAAATAATTGATATTCCCTCAAGTTGAATTATAGGTTGTTAATATTCCCGTTTTGAATATTTGTGTCTGTTTCTTGAAATATAGCGAAATGGCTACTCTAAATGAATTTTCGAAAATCGCAAAATCTCTAAAAACTAATAGTAAGAATCAAATCCAACTTTTGCATCGCTTAATCTTTGGTGAGGAAGGCGATAGGCTAAATCGTTCTAGATTACGAAAATTTTCAGGATTTCCTTCAGACTTTCAGTTCGAAGAAACGAAACAGAAAGTTGTTGCAGAATTTTCGCTTAAAGATTTAATCGCTATATGTAATCTACTCCATCTGGAATTTTATACTGATTTAGACAAATGTTGTGACCCTATTCTGACGCATCTCAGTGATCTTTCGCTGCTAACAACGGAAGCATCTGATTTTAGTGCAACAGATGACCTTGAAGAATCGGAACCGAAACTAACAGACTCGCAGCAAACAATATTCGGAAATCCTTCTGGAATAATTACTGATAGAGGTTCTGCATTCACAGCTAACGAGTTTGAAACTTATTGCTCTGAAGAAGGTATTCAACACCTAAAGATCATTAAAGGAATCCCAAGAGGAAATGGACAGATCGAACGAATGCATAGGATCCTAATACCTGCTTTATCCAAGCTGTCCCACGACGATCCAACGAAATGGTTCAAGCATGTTCCCACCGTACAGCGTGTCATCAACAGCTCAACATCCAGAAGTACGAAATCCATTTGAACTGATGATGGATACAAAAATGAAGAACAAACAAGACATCAAGGTCAATGAAGTACTGCATGAAGAGTACTTAAACCATTTGATGCATGAACGTGATGAAATGAGAAACGATGCTAAGAAAAACATCTTGAAGGTTCAAGAAGAAAATCTTCGAAACTGCGATAAAAAGAGAAAAAAAGCACACCAGTACAAGGTTGGAGACTTCGTTGCAATTCAGCGAACACAGTTTGGGACTGGCCTCAAGCTGCGACCAAAATTCTTCGGACCTTACGAAATGATTAAAGTCAAGTTGAAGGACCGCTATGATGCCAAAAAAGTCGGACAACACGAAGGACCTAACATCACATCTACCGCAGTAGACCACATGAAAATGTGGAGCAGAATTACTTAAATGGGACTCAGATCCACTGCATCTAAAAACAGAACTCTGTATTTTTCTAGCTTTTATTGTTTGTATACTTTTTCTGTCTCGTTTTTTTATTCATTTCAGATTCTTCTTGTACAAGTACTTCTACTCTACAATGTTTATATTTGATGGAGACAAGCCTTGCTGAGGTCAGCTCGTGCAGTCAGAATGGCCGCTGTAGTATCCCGCCAGGAGGCTCTCGTCTGCTTTCACTCTTAGCTGACGTCACGTCAGATGATCTTGCGCTTGTTAGAGACAGACGTTGTGCGTGCAATGGCCAACGATGGAACGCAACGCCAGAACTGTCGGCGATGACTTGATGTACAGGGCAGTGGCCGCCCTCTAATTCTTTCACCTTTATCTTATTCTATTTAAATGTTTGTACCGTCCTAAATGTTTGTGCTGTCATTATTAAATTTCTTTAATAGCAGAACTGCGTCCTCACCTGTCTACGAAACTACACTACACATGGGACCTAGGCACCCATACTACATGTATTTATGATAAATCTTCTGTATTATTTTAGAAAACCTTCGGAGCATAAAAATGCTGTGGCAATATTTTATATCAGTTGAAATCAGCAAAATCATACAATAAAATATGCTAGTTCTTATGTTATGCTTTCATTGCAATAAAACAAAAATTTGTTTTAATCATTAATGTCTCATTTGCTCACAAAGATTGAAAACCAGGAATATAGATATTGATAGCTGCATTGTCAGCAATCGTACTTATTGAAAAAAACATCGCAGAAAACAATTTTCTATAGTTTTACGTCATTATTATATTGAATGAAATATTAACCAAAAAAACTTCTCAATTGTGGTGCTGTAGAATTTAATATTTATATTATTAGATATTTAAAGCACACAACCTTAGATTTTGTAATATCTTATACAAGAGTCTGTCGCAATCATTTACGGATGACAAATTAGCAAAACGGATGATGCATTCTTGCGTTCCTACCGCAATCTGATCATAACTACCTTCTTTCCTACATTATTATTTGCCCAACTGAAATTTATAAGACCATATTCCAAAAAAATATATATAAGCGTTGCATTTTTATTGGCCACTGGTCTATTTTTATTTGAAGTCCAAGTAGAACATGGGATGTGATATTTATAATTCTTTATTATGAGCTTTTGCTATATAAATTTGTCACCGTTCAAAAATAAAAATTATAAATTTTTATCAATTTCGTGATTTTTATTTCTTGGGAACAAATGAATAATACCTATGTTGAAGAAGTTATCCTTGTGAAGGTGGTGAAAAGAACAATGTGACAAGTTAACTTATCACTTTTTCCGTTGATACTGTTTCCTACTTTTGTTCACATTCCAGAACTGTTTCCTTCGACCAGAAGAATCAGAGACGCATTTCAATGGATCTTTGTGTATCAGTTCCCAGAGGGAACTGTTCTTTGTCTCCATTGAATTGCTGTATCCAGAAATCCTCATTGATATGAATCTCATGTTTGACCTGACTTGCCTTTTAAGATGCCTTCATTGAAGTGTAGTGAAATTCGCAACTAAGGCAAAGAAAGAAAATAAAATGTCTAATATATATTTTTAAATTTAAAAATACATTAAATTATTCTTGGGAGAGCTATCTTTGTGGTCATGAATATTTGTAAGATCTTTCTTGGCTGGTATAAATTAGTCCACATGAAGGGTTTTCTTTTGTAGGAAACATTATAACTACTCGATACCATGTAGAGTTTTATAGCTTCGAAATTCGGAATGCTACCTGCTTAAAATAATAGCAAAAAGAAACATTATGGGCCGGTATCGATTCTCAGGTTCAAAAATGTGCTTTCTAAATAGCTGCAAATCTTGGTTCTAAGCATCAAACAAACATTAAAGATATTTCGGGTATGTTAAATCTAATTCCGAATAGAAAAATAATGGATAACAGCAACTAAACATCCGATATATTTTATTAATCTTATTCCCATCTTTAGAGTTTTTTTATAGTCGTTTGAATCTGATCATGTATAAATTTAACCTTAAGACTCCGACGCAGCGGAAAATCAAAATATCCTTTAAAGCTGGGTTTCAGTTGGAGAAACGAGAAAATGTTTTCTCACATTCAGATCATTGGACGATAAGGTCTGTGTCAAATTTCAGCACGTCGGTATAATCTAAGCATATCTTCCCCCATTAACAATCGGTGTGATCTATTTTCACTGGTATCTCGTCTATTGGTATGATCTTCTAGCACCTCTGTATGATCTATTCTTATCTTCTCACGTTAACAATAAATTTGGAAATCGTATATGCATTGATACAATAGAGAATTTAAGTAAAACTATCTATAGAGTGATTAGAACCACATCTAAATAGTTGGGTTTACAGCCTTTGTGTCAAACCGTGCGCAAAGAACACGCTACGACATTAGTAACAATAAGGAACATTTTAAAATGCCCTATTCTTATCAGAGTGTGCCCATGCCTGCTGTCAGTGATGTAGAGAAATTTTCAGAAGAGCAAGTATCCTTTGGATTATAATTTTTTATCAAAAGAAACCACCCTATAGAAATATATTCTTATCCCTTGAGATTTGTGGAATTTCAGTAGCAATTGACAATAGAAAATAAAAAAAAGCAGTGAATTCAGTTTCTGATGCGGTGAGACACAAAACTAAGTGTAATCACTCGTAATAAAACTTTACCTGTGTGACTCGAGGGACACGAAAGCCGGAAATGAATGTCGTCTACAGTTCTTTAAGAGACTCACAATTTGAAGATTTTGCTGATTTAGAGAAGAAGGTGTTAGAGTTCTTTCAAAGTTCAGGAAGATAAAATCGTTTCCTTTAAATCTGCTGGCTTTTAAAAGAAAAATTACGAAACCTTTTGAAAATCACGACAAGCATATTAATGGAAAATAATGAAATACTTTGTTAAAATACTGAAATGACTCTCACTGCCGTACACAAAGCCACATGCTAATTGGAATAAATCAATCGAGTAGTTATGCAATAAGGAGCCATCTATGAAGCAATGTTTTAAGTTATCGTTGCTTTTGCGAAATAGCATAGACAAATTATTGTTTCATTCCCCAAAATTAATTATTGAATTATGGTGGATTGCAGTTGGTTCACTTATGAACCATATGTAATTGTTTTATATATATTATATAATTATTTTATAATATTTTATTATATATATTATATAATTATGTTATAATATTTTACTGTATATATTATATAATTATGTTATAATATTTTATTATATATATTATATAATTATGTTAGAATATTTTATTATATATATTATATAAATATCCCAAATAATATAAACCTCATACAGTTCTGGATTGGATCCCCAATATGCTTGTTGATGTCTAATTGCGCAACTGCGTCTAATTTAAGAAGGTCGTAAAAGCTAATTCTTTACAGAATTTTGTTATATTTGTTCAAAGGTTGTCGCTAAGAGATATCTCAAAGGCAAATATGCATGAATATCGTGATTTTGCTTTTCCTCGTGCAAACGAAAAGATAAATTGTGATAAAACAATAATAAGAGTTCATGGAATCTCTAGGCGGATTGGAGTCTATATTGTATTTTAAGTATATGATACAATAAAAAGTATGCTTTTAAGTTGTTCTTCATGGTGTATTTTTTAAATTTTCATTCTAAATTTTCCGCATTGAAAATATTGCAGACGTAAACTTGAATAAAATGCATTACATTAGTGCTTAAATGAATGAGTTTGAAAGCCTCGAAAGAAATAATAGATCGCTTAGAATGCATAGTATATATTCAGTACTAAAAAGTAAGAAAAGAAAATATCAACTTGATAGCCATGATGTTATTTTTACGTTCATCATTAGATAAGGCAAATAGCATTTCAAGCATAGACTTCGAAAGAAAAGTAATGATTTGAGAAGCTATAGAATGTAGAAAAAATGGCTGACAAAGTCATCAAGGGGAAAATAAATAGGTCGTTTTACATAAATATGTGACCTATGGCAGTTTCCCATACTTTGAGCCAATAATAGCCTACTAGGAATGGATTTTTCTACAAAATAACTTAACAACACATTCTGAACGAATTATAAAGAACATGTTTCTTGACAAAAACATCAATGTAATGCGAACGTCGACAAAATTACAGGGTTTGCAACAATTCAAAATGTCTGGGGCTTATTGGTACGAGAATTTTATGCAAATAAGAGGCCTTCCACCAAAAGGAAATACTTGAATCTTTTGTCATTGAATCGTAGCAAATTTCTCCACCCAGACAGTAAAAAAAATTATGTAACATATTTGAGAGACTGTGTAAAGTTTCAACAGGAACACAAAATATAGTTTGCTTTTTCAATAAAACATTTTCCGTGTGATTCTCGGTACCAGATGTTTATTGTATTATTTTTACCATATATTTTGCTAGAAAATAAGTTTTGAATGTTTACTTCCTATCTATTGTTAAGCTTTAATTTGATTTAAACTGTCAGTAGTTTTAAGCCCGTTTTAATTATTTACCGCTGATTATAATAATTGATTTGATTTATGATGGTTAAACTCTCATTTAAGTGCTCAGAAGAGCATGCTCAATTTGAAAACCGTTCTTGTCGAAATTAAAATTTGACATTTTTGAACTTGATCAAATTTTAGTTTTAAAATTCACTTGAAGAGGGTGATGTCGAAAAGTAGACATTGGTTCAATGTTCAAAAATACAATTGTACAATGCCGTATTGTTCATATGGTACAAAGTAAAATTGACTACATAATTATTTTTGCTGTAAACCATGCTGTTTATAAATGATAGTTTATTGAATTCTGTTAATTATTGTGATTGAACGGAAATGAGTTTCTCAATAGAAACTAAAGTTATTTTTCTCTTTCAGATTAATTTAGAAATATATTTTTAATTTTTATTCCATTTTTAATGAAACAACTTTTAAAAAATTCATAATTTTAAAGAATTGTAATTTGAATTACATTAAATGTTTTTTTTTCAAAGTTTCTTATGCAAATTTAAAATCAGTTATTAAGCACTCCATTGTATATATTTGTTTAAGTCTACATCCCATTCAACTTTCTCTGGAATTATATACATCAGTGGAAGTGCTGTATGGATTTCAAGATACTATTTAGTTGCTCTAGTCATTTTCGGGACAAAACATTTTAGTCTGATAATATACACTTATTTCAACCTTCATTTTATGCTCTACAGATTATTTCTTCTAAAAGTGCGAGTTATTGGCTTGTTACAGACGAAAATTGTTTTCCTGGAAAGCAGGCTCAGCCAGCGTAATGTCTGATTTGAAATGACAGAGGATGCTTCTCATTTTCTTAATTTGCATAGACATTTTCAATTTCATCAACTAACATTTACTTTTTTCAACACAGAAGATTTATTTTAGATAACAAGTATATATATTATTTGTTGATTATTCCTCCTAAAATCAGTAAATAATTTGAAATGTTCGATATTTTTTTGGCCAATATTGAATTGACAAAAGTATTTGGAGAAGCATTAATGTAAAATTTTGAATTATTATCAATTTATTATTATCGAAAGTTTGAATACGTTGGTACGGTAATATAAAATTCTGATTCACTGGTGTGTTTCAGTAACATATATTATTCCTAAATATTTTTGTGGTGCTAGGTTTTGTTATTACTACCTGCTTTAAAAGCAAGCAAATTTATTTGTTTGCACTGGAAATGGCCAATTTCCTTTTAACGCTTTTAGGATTGTTTCTGACTTGTCGTTGGATTTTAAATTATTATTCTGAACATTGATAACGAAAAAGGTGAAATAAAATGCAAATTGCGACAAAATAATGAAGAAATTGAACCCTTTTATCACAATGTATTCAATGTAGTTCTATGTGAGCTACTTTATTAGCACGAAGAATGTGCAGTCTGGACTTGATTTCCCTGCAAGTGTTTAACATTTGCCATGTAACAGTGAGGATTGGTAATTATATCCTTCCTTTTAAAATGGAAATATAAGAAAAAAGTCTTTCATAAACACTATATCTCACACAACCTAACAAGAAGAAATCCAGTAGAGTTACGTCGGGTCATCGCGGAGTCTATGTGTATGAGTCTTCCACGACCAATCGATCGTTAGGAAAACACTCTATAAAGTAATTCACGTACAGGACTTGTCCAGTGGGGTGGAAAACCGTCCTGCTGAAATAAAACATTTGGCTGCAAAAGTTCTAATTGTGGATTAAAGTGCAACTCAAGAAAATCCCAGTACACATCAACGTAAATGGTCGGTTCCACAAAGAAGAATGAACCCCAATTACAGCGTCGGGAAAAACATCACAACAAGCAATAGGTTTCGGGCTGCCTAGTTCATATTCAACTGAAATGTTTGGGTTTTCAGAGTCAATGAAATTTTTCAGCGACATGAAATATGCTAACGTTGAGCTACATTGAAGGTATTGTAAAAATTAACTATACTATTTCTTCATCCTTTTACCAAAAACTGCATTTTTTCACCTTTTCGCATTTTTGCTATCCTCTACGTTAGGTTGGGCCGAAAAAAAAATTATTTTTCTTTTCATTTCACTTTACCACAGAAAACTTGCTAATTGGCCTAAAGTAAAACGAAGAAAAAATTCAGTAAATTGATTGATATCTTCCGCTTCCGCTTGGACCTTAAAAGTCCTGAAAATAGGCGAAAATCGTCTGTTTTTCATTAACTTTTAAAATTTCAAAATTCCCATTGATCTCTTTATTATAGCATCAGCTTTTAAGTTCTCAACTTCTTAAGAGTAATAAATTTTATTTTGTTTTATTAAAATAGGTCCATAACTTTCTGTCTTAGATTCCTTTCAAAACTGGCAAAAAAATATCTGAAATTACTTCAATTTGCAATATTTACCTCCTAATTATCACCATAATTTTCACACATCATGTTGTCAATGAAATGCAACAGCTCCATGCATATGCATAGCAAAAAGGTATTTCGTTTCAAATTATTTATTTCAATTTAAATATATATATATATATATATCAAATTTATTTATTTTTTTGTTTAGGATAACACATTGTAAAACTTAGTTTCAAAATTTGAATATAATTGTTAGTTCAGAACGTATGCCAAGTATACAGAGAGTAACAAAAATTAACACACCTAATAAAAAAATACTTCGATTATTAAAACATTTTGGTGCCTACTAAATTTTTGCATAGCGTTTCACTCATTTTTCTCACCAGATGATACTTGGAAGAGTGAGTGTTGGAGAACGTGGGCCTAATTCCAATGTTGGCCAAAAACTCTGAAAAAGGATCAGTAGTACCTTCTCCATATTTCTGTTTCCATAAAATAAGAAAAATATAGAGAAAAGTTGTCAATCCGCGATTCTGGCCAATTGTTACATCTCAGGTGGTTAAAAACAACAAAGAACTCAGATGATACTTAAGAGAAAGAAACCCTATTTTGAAGTCGTTCAAGCCGAAGTTGTTAAATATTAAATCCAGAAAATACTTCACCGAACCAAACGTACATATTTATAGCAAGAGAAACAACTCTCCACATTTCTGAAAACTTATTTAAAACTATTAACTGACCCTGTAAGATAATGTAATGATTTTTTGTCCATGCTGAAAATATGATAATGATCATGATCCAGGATGACACAACTGTACATTAGACAAATTTTAAAGGCGACGCAGGCAGTTGCAAAGAGACACACAACAGAAGTTTCAGACCGATTAAGATCAATCTTAAAGCTATGAAGTATACGGAAGTTATTCAAATGAATACTTGCTGTTTAACTCTTTCTCCGCTGTTTTAAGACATTAGTTATGATGAAATCATATCACTTATTCAGTCTGGTGCTGTATCTGAATGGTACGTGAAATGACTACCATGTTACACTGAAGTAGTGAGCGATAAGTCAAACTTGTATCAGAGTGTCCCTACAGTCGGTGAACCGACCTTATGTCCAAGGGTTAGTGGGCTCCCAGCCAAGCTATCTTATGCGTAGAAGAAACTTTATAAGCTTGTAAATTTAATCTTCAAAACTTTGGTTTCTAAATAGATAATTTATACTTAAATAACCTTCTCCTATGCTTATACATCGAGCTGTTGCATTTCATCGACAAGATGATGAGTGGGGATTATGGTGATGATTAGGAACTAAAAATTGCATATTGAAGTAATTTCACATATTTTTTGTAAACTTTGAAAGGACTCTGCGACAGGAAGTTATGGACCGATTTTGATAAAATAAAATTTATTACTCTTAAGAAATTGATCACTTAAAGCTAATTCTATAATAAATAGATCAATAGAAAATTTAATATTTTAAAAAAATTATGAAAAACAGACGATTTTCGCCACTTTTCAGGACATTTAAGGCCCATGCGCGAGTGGAAGTTATCAATCAATATACTTAATTTTTTCCTCGTTTTATTTCTGAGAAACTAGCAACTCTTCAGCGGTATAGCGACATGGGAAAAATATTTGATATTTTTCGGCCCACACTACTGTGCATCTCAACCATTTGCTTCTAAGCGCTAGCCCTGAAAATTATCTGATTTATTCAACAACATGATTACTTATTTTTGAGACGCCACGAAGGCAATATTCTTTAATATGAAATAAGCGATTGTTTACAAATATAGTTGCTTTAAGCAATCATTTTTAAGTTTTAACAATGCTGTATTGTTTCACAGGTACCAAAACTTTAATTTTTAAATATATTGCATTTTAGCAAGTATTTTAACAATTAAAAATGTATTTATTAATTAAAAATTTATGCCTGATATTAAATAGAAACTTTTAGAAATCTTTGATATGCATTTAGGGACAAGTGAACAATACACCTTAAATTTTTAATTAGCAAAAACTTAAGAAAAGAATATGTTAAAATTTCCCCAAAAGGTTTTATATTGAAATTTTTTACAAAAAGTGTCATGCAAAACTATATTGCCTTTTAAAACTCATAATGATATCTTTACAACAGTCGTCGAGAAAATTACCGTTAACTATCTCTGTTTTCTTCTCTTTATTAACCTGTTTTAAATTATAAATATCATAGAGGATACATATTTCTTATAAATTGTATCTCCTATCATTTTGCAGATTTCATATCGTTAAAAGAAATTAGATATGAAGACACTTCAGTAATAAATAATAAATAAATTTTATGCACCTTACTATAATTGCATTCTCAGTCTGATTAAGGGATGTGTCATTAAAGTGTTTGATTATTTTAAAATCAGTCTTTATCATGGGTTCTAACTTTTTACCTAATCATACAATTCAAACAATTTACTATAGTGTTTTGTTTTAGAATTCAGGAAGCAATTATAAATTTAAATATATTTTTCAATATTAAAACTAATATTGCTTTGAAACTTATTTCATAGAGGTTTCCGGCATCTATTTCAATATTCATCATATTATAGAATATCAACTAAAATTCATGCCTACAATGACGTAGAATTTTAGAATTAGATATTCTATTATAGAATATTCATTCATATAATAGAATATCAATTAAAATACGTGCCTACAATGATGTTTGAATTTTAAATTATCATTATTTGACTGCAAAAGGTGATTTGCTGTGAAAACAACTTTAGGTCCTTTTGAACAGTTTCCAGTTCCTAATTTAATTAATTCCAAAAGAAATCGCCTATTAAGAGCTACCATCGACAGAAAGTTGAAGTTTAAGGAATTAAATAGATTTCCGAGAGGCTATTGACATCATTACTTCTTGGTATACGATTATTTGATAATGATATTAAAGGCTGAGACAAAGAAAGTAAATTAGGTTCAATGTTCCTGAAGTTTTCCGCTTACTTGGAGATGTTGAGAGAACTAGCGTTCAAATGAAAGGGAAATTCAAGCTTTGAAACGATATTCATTTACTTGAGATACCTGTATAAGCGATTAATCTCAAGACTGTACCTACACCTCTTTTATTCTAGGATCCTTGCAACATTCATCGCCCTGATTAAAATTTAAAAGATGATATATATATATATATACACTCTAGTGTTAAAGAAAAAAAAAGATCTATGTGGATCTTCAAATGGAATTTTTTCGTTCTTGTTTTATTTGACGGACTTACATTTCACAAATCTGTTTGATTTCCAAAGAGGATAATTTTTAAAAATATGACAATAAATTCTTATACTACGATGATTCAGATAAAATTTAAAAGTAGCACATTTGTTCTCTACATTTAGCCACATGTTTCGCCACGAACTAAATATTTTTTTAATTAAATGGATTCACTTTATAAATATATTTCATTCAAGAAATAAATGAAATGCTGTTTTTTTAAGAATTCCTTTATCACCAATCTAACAGCTGAATACTTTTTAAAATGAAATTAAATTCATCTAATTTTTAATAGAATTTATTGAAAGTTGCTTTTTAAGACTATATGAACAACTTTGAAGGAACACGGATAGTACAAATGTTTATAAATATAAAATAAATAAAGATGATGCCATACGATAGTTTTATTTTTTTACTTTCTTGTCTACGATGTTACAAACCAGAAAATATTGGAATCGTCGAGATATTTGACTTTGGGATTTTAATAAATCTCTTCACTTAAGACCCTCTTGAGTAGGATAAAATATCTTTGGAATTATGTCTGTGTCTGTCCGTCTCTGTGCATATGAATACAGTAACTCAACAAAGGAACCGTTTGGTATACCGCTGTACACCAAAGTTATAGATAAGTATCACAATTTGGGCAAATTCTGTCTACGGTAAGATTGCCTATCTGTGAGACTATGTGTATGTAAACACGATATCTTAACAGTGAAGCTATCTAGATGAATGAATATAAGGTTAACCTGGAGTTTACGGTGCCCGCCTACTTCGTTCCTCTTAGGATCGCCAACTCTTTACCGCCAAGAACGGTGATGAGAGAACATTTGTTGTGGTTGCGACTAGATGTTTTTAACGAGTGACAAGCGCGCATGCTCACAAATTGATCCCTTCATCGGTGTTTTGCTTATCAGGCTATATTGCGCCACGTTTCGATTGGACTGATTTGTTCAACTCTTCGATGCAATTGGTCGATAAATTCGAATTTGAATAAAACTTCGTTTGTAATTCTTCGGATGGAATATCGGTTCAGTACCGTGTATGTTATTTTGTGTGCTTCGTTTCTCAATGAATAAGCGAAGCTACGATTATTCCGCTATGTTGAAAGCGAAGCCGCTTATGTTTTTTAAGTTAAAAAATTTGCCCGGTACATGCTTGAAATGCCGCAGGCATTGCGTGCTTAAATTCTCGTTTTCGGAATTTTTTAAAAAACGTGGATTTCTAACATTCAATGAAAAAGCGGAGCTACTAGTTTCCTGCTATGCTGAAAGCGAAGCCGCTGACGTTTTTTAAGTTAAAAAATTTGCCCGTACACACTTGAAATGCCGCAGGCATTGCGTGCTCAATCTCTCGTTTTCAGGTGACGCATGCGCAAGAGAGCAATAAAAAGCGTACTGCACATCCAAAACAGTATTTGGCGACGGCACATGAAATTGCGACAAGAAGATTTAGCGAGAAGCAGGCCGGCACCGTAAACTCCAGGTTTACCGAATATAAATATAAAATAAATAAAGATGATGCCAGACGGCATTTTCAATTTTTTCTTTCTTGTCTACGATGTTACAAACCAGACAATATTGGAAGCGTCGAGATATTTGACTTTGGGATTTTAATAAATCTCTTCTCTTAAGACCATCCTGAGTAGGATAAAACATGTTTGGAATTATGTGTGTGTCTTTCAGCCTCTGTGCACATGAACGTAATAATTCAACAAAGGAACGACCTTGGTACACCGCCTGTACACCGAAGTCATAAATAAGTATCAAAATTTTGGTAAATTCTGTCTACTGTAAGACTTCTATCTGTGAGCCTGTGTGTATGTAAACACGATATCTGAATAGTGGAGCTAGCTAGACGAATGATGTTTGAAGTGTATTATTTGCACTAAAATTATTTATCTGTATGAAATTCTGAATTAAATCGTTCATAAGGAAGAATTATTGTTCAAAAATGTAAATTCGACTTTTTCACTAAACGTCGGAGCTGAAAACAAAATGCTCCATCTTGTGGGAGCATATGAGGAAGACGAGGAGAAAATATTCCTGATTTTCTTGTAATTTATTCGCGGCTCATAAAAACAAAGAAAATAGTGGAGTAGTCTTATGGAAAAGCATATTCAGCAGAACTTTGTACTCTATTTTTATTCTAATTTGTAGCACTTGAATGCTTACTTTTAGTGATCATCAACACCCTACATAGTTTTGCTGAAAATAAATAGACTTCAAGAGTTTGAAGTTGGGAAATTAATCATGTGTGGTTCTTTAAAACGGATTGAACGTAAACATCTAATTTTTTCTAGTACTGCTTTATTGTTCTTGCTGTCAAGTATGCCGCTTAACTTTCAACCGAAATGCGTTATATAAATTCCCATTCTGAACTTCTGCTGGATCCTTTGTTATTATAAAAGAAGATTAAATGAGATGGAAACGCACCTCATTTCTTTTACTTTCATTACAATCAATGGGTTACTCTCTCTGCAGAAATTTAAATGCTTTATTTATGCAGTCCGAATTTCAAACAACCCTTTTCATTTGTTTGAATTTGTATTTTCTTCATAGCAGAGTTTTGCTGGTAATGTATTTTGATAATTTACCAGTCGTTCAGATAGGATTCTGAAAACAGTTAACACCATAAAATCAGAAACATATCTCTTACCTGATACTCGATAAAATATTTTCCTTTCTTACATTGACTAATACATTGCACGAAGTTAATCGTTGTATTAAAGGTGGTTCCCATTATGTATACAAATACGGATGTATTTTTAAAGTTAAAAATACTGTACGGAAAATATTGGGTTTTATGTTCCTTATTTTAATTATTAACACTATTTTAAATCTTTTGGTGAAGCAAATGTCCTCTAAATGTGCAAACAAATTTTCTTGTCTGATGTAAATCTTAGTTTCGAGGTCATAATTTCCCGTTTCCAAGAAAAATATTTAGCCTAGAAAAGAAAAATTCAGCCCACTAAGATGCGCAAAGATGCTAAAGTGAATTTAGAATGTCAATTTTTTTTTGTGACTTAAAATGTTAACTCAAACTGGCTATTCCATTTCAAGAAACGCAGTTTTATAAATATAATTTTGACTATTTTCATCAATCTCTGATCTTCAGCACTAATGCCATTCAAATCTTTTGATTTGTTGTAAGTGAATTTGAAGATTTCTGAACGATTTATTGGACGCCGTGCATATCTCGTTCAACTTTTACAAGACATCATTTGAATGCTTTTCAGTGGAAACAGTAAGACGTTTCGATCGAAATTGAACTTATTTGCATGATTACGATTAGCGATCGCATTTTGAAGTAATATACCATCACAAATCGGTTCAATTTGCCCCTGACATCCAAAGTATTCCGGAAATAAAAATCTGAAGTTGCTATCACCCAAGATTTCTTTCTTTTTCAATAGGGACTGCAAGAAACACAATTTCCTATGAAGCTTTAGAGCTCTATAGAGATCTATTCCAGAATATTTGGGTTTGCTGCATTTCCGCAGAAATACCTTTTCTTCGACTTTGTCATCGAACCGATTATATCTCTTACGCACTTGTGACATGAAATATTTCTTGCCTAGAACTTAAAAATAGAACATATATTGCTTTGTCCAGTTAAATTACTGGATCGGAAATTGAGTTCTCAGAATAACATCGAAAGGATGCTTGTTTGAGTTTTTTTAGATGAAAAATGATTCTAGAAACAAACCATTGCTTTTAACATAGAGTGCTATATTTCATATGAATTTCTCTATTGATAAAACTGCTTGAAACTGGACATTTTTATCTATGTCTATATTTATCATTTTGAATCAAGCTCGATGTGTTTTTCGGAAGTAGAAAAACCTGTTTGAAGTGTAGTTGGCTGAATTTCATATGGACATTTCAGTTACTTAAACATTTTGAGAAATAAAGATAAGAAATTCATGGAATATCCCTCTTATTCAAATTAATATTCAAGTTAATGGTTTATGGATTGTTAGAGTATTTTCAGGAAATGAAGAAAACGAATATCTATAAATACATATTAATGAATATCTTTGTAAGTTCATTTATATTAAAGGTTTTCTTTCTAGAGCGAATCAAATCTTTACAACTTGTGGTCACAGGATATTATATCTCGGCTACCGATATTTGAAAGATATTTTTATATTGGATTTTGAATTATAGGATACTATATTTTGTGCTAATAAAGTCTAGGTGATCATAGGATAGAGAAGATTGAGCTGAACACATACATAAGGTTATAAAACACAGTATGCTCTCACTTGAGAGCATACTAAGTCTTTCCTGCATATACCTAATTTAATAATTCCATACAGTCTTGAAGTATATTAAAGCGACTTCTTCCCGAGTGTTATTTTAGATTTGTATGAGGAACCACATTTTATACTGAAAGAAAACTTGGATTCTTTATTCATTATGTAATTTTAAATCAATTAACTGAAATTATATTTTATAAAAATATTTAATTAACTTTTAAAAAATACTTATAAGAAGCAAATGAAAATAAGACGGTTCAGCCAGATTTATGTTTCGGAATTAAGTTTAAGTCAAATGAAACCTATATTTCTCACAACAAAATCTTTAAAAATGAAGAATTTATTTCTAATATATATATTGTCGTGAATTATTATTCTTAAATTCAAATAATCCTTTTCATTTTGAAATAATTTGGAATTTTAACGATGTTATATTTGGCTTAGTAATAGAATATCTTAGTATTATTATATTTTAGATTTTCTCCTATTTTCTGAGAATTGTTTTATAAATATTGAAAAGAATGCATTTAAGAAAAGGGCAGTACAAAATATTACACCATATATGGACGCATTAATGCTCTTCATATTTAACACCTGTTAATAGAAATTGGAATTCAAACAGAAATGTCATTTTCCATGATGAATAATAAAGCAAGAAAACAAATATTTTATTTGTGTCTTCTATAGTGATATGTTTTGCGTTCTAGCATTAAAAAATGTACCTAAACATTTTATATTTTGGGGGATATTAATGCAAACTGCAGTAAGTAACTAATTTTCCAGGCATTGTCTAAAAATTGCAAATACTGTAAGGTGAATTTCATTTCAATTACTTTTTTGTAGATAAGAATAAAGTACAGAATTAATCTCTACGGTATATTTCAGCGAGAATACTTTCTTCAGTTTCACACTGTGACATTGTAAGCAAATCGAAGTTAAATTTTTGTTTATTTTTAGCGGTTTTTCTGTAATCATTGATATTTTTTCTCTTTTCAGAATTACAAATTAACTCTAAGAAGATTTCGATATTTTCTTTTGAAGAAACTTGAATGCTGAATTAAAAACAGCTTAATGATGTAGTTTATTTTCTGATAAAAATGCACAATTTTAAAAAATTTAATTCAGTATTGTTGAATATATTTCTGGAAATTAATGGTGCAGGATTTTGAAGTTTAAAGGAAGCACACATCATGCATTGAGTGTCAAAAGTTTAAGCACAACAATAATTTAATTTTTTTTTATTTTAAATATACAGTTTATTTTAAATCAGTGTCCATATATATATAAAAAATATATAATTGAACTTATACTTGATACAATCATGTTTTAAACTTTATTCTCATCCATAGACTGCAGCAAAAATACAAAAATAGGTTTGTCAAAAGTTGAAGCACATAAGACATTTATTTTTTACAACCGAGTAAGAATAAAATGTTAATACTTGATTATTGTTCCTTTTCATTGAATTACGTGAAATACATGGTTTTTCCATAGATAACACTAAGTTCTGTATAAGTTATGGCTGTAGTTCAAACCAAACATCCTCAATGGCCTAATTCAGTACTTCAACTGAAGAATACTGCTTACTGTTTTGATAAACTAATTTTATGAATTTGTCCCACGCGTTTTCTATGAAGTTAAATCAGGACTTAGGGCTAGACTACTCAAACCCGACCCCATGTTGGAGCTAAGCTATTGTGATGTTGATTTGGAGGTATGTATTGAAGGGTTGACATGTTGAAAAGTCAAATCTGTTCCACCAAAAATTTCAAGAAAGGGAAGCAAATGATTTCAAGTATCACTAAGTAGTTTTCAGATTGTTTTAGACCCTGAGTGAGGTTAGGGATGTCTGGCTAATAGAATAAACCACTGCCCATACCATCAGATACTCACCATTATGTTGTCATATAAACATGCTTCTTAGTTCTTTTCAAAGATCATCCCAATAACAAGCAATCCCATCAGGTTCGTCCAAATTCCAATTTTTCTTTCATCCCTGGATATAATAATAAGCCACACATCACCAAATGGCACGTGCTGTTTGGCCTACTGTAAACAAGCTTATTCGTGGTTTGGTGTCAAGCCAGGTGATCGAGGCATCTTACGAATTTTCATATACCTTGATTCTTAAATTCTTTTTTGATTAGTTTCCTTCGATATTTGTCCTCCAATGATATTTTTAATTCGAGAAAGAGAAAAATTCCTAGTTGAAGCCAAGATTCTGGTGCGCATTTTATCGCGAGAGTTGGTCACTCGAGGCCTTCCAGAACGGGATTTTCGTTTAAAGTTTCTACCACAAGCTAATATTTGATAATTTCCACGTTTCCACCACTTAAAAGTAGCTTCAAGTTCAGAGAAATGGTCTTCTGTTTTTCTCCCATACACCAGATTTTTGATGCTTCCTCATATGAAAATTCTTTAGATTTAGCCATTTTGAACTAACATCAAAACGACAGTTAGGTTTTTCTTATATACCTAGATATCATATACGTGCGCAACTCTTTGTGTGATTCATTAATTTGCATAAAAGCAGTTTTGTGCTTAACCCTTTGGCAGAGCAATTTTCGTTCCATTCTCAAAACTCTTGATCAAAAATAAAGTTTGAAAGTTAATAATGTTTAATATGATTTTAAAATTGGAATTTTATATGCATATAAACTATATTTTAAAATAAAGTTAATATTTGAATTATTATTTTAAAATTAGTTTGTGCTTAAACTTTTGACTCGCACTGTATTGATATAGGTTTTAATAAATATAAACTAACATCAGACGTTTTCCTAGGACTAGAGAAAGTCACGAAAAGGGGAGGAGGAAATTATTTACTTTCCCCAATTTTTTAAGGTTATAAAAATAAGTCCCCCGTTCCTAAATAACAGTATTTTAATGTGAGGTTGTGCTTTCAATCTATTTCTAAGAAATTAAAAATTAGAATTATGAAATTTCTTTTAAATTATTTAAAACAAGTTTCACTGATTTTGGGGGAAAATATGTATCCTCATATAGGTAGTTCTTAACTTTTGGCATGTTAATGGAATTTTAATTGATCGCAAAATATCAGGAAAACTATATTTTGAGAAGCTTTTCATTTTTTTTCTGAATGAAATAAATTTGTAATGAATCTTTATCTCTACAAATATTTATTTTTCAAAACAGAAATCAAAGCTACTTCCAAAAAACAATTTTTAAGGTATTTTATTGTTTTTTAACATTTTAATTCTTGCACCTATTTCAATTTCAAAGTTTGTGCCATCACAACGTCGTTAATTCATTTGTATTCTTTCCTGTATTAAATATTTGTTATTAGGAAAATGTATATGTTAACGAAGCGATGTTTCCTTAGCAGGTTTCGATGTTTCTCTCAAAATCTCCTTTATAATGAAAAATGAACTTTTTTAAACTAGTCAAACCAATTTCATGGTCTTATCAGTATGGGGAAATATTGAATAATCATCCTGCTGAGTAGAAACGGATCTTTAAAATATAAATGGATAAAATCTCACACTAACCCTTGAGGAGGTTTTGACGAAGTAAGAGGATTTTTCTCTTTCAAATTCTCCTCTTTAAAATCATTGAATGTTTTCCAAAGAAAAATCCTTTCATATGTACTGATAAAGATCCTTTCAACTAACTACGGAGTTCCCTATTCTTGTCTTTCTAAAATAAGCGCTACTGGATACGGATATTAGGATATAAATAAATTAGATCTAAGAAGAGAAATGAAATCCTTATTGCTTAGTGACCCGTACTCGAAGGAAAACTTAAAATGATACAGCACCTACGCCAACCGTAAGTAAAAGGTTAATAAGTTTATATAAACTGTTAATGTTCTTATGTAATTGTTCATTAATATTATATATAACAATGTGCTATGTGAAACGTGTAAACACAATGCCGTCGGTCATTGAAAGCTTAAAAGTGTACTTCTGAAAGCGACGAACTGTTGGGCTTTCACAATTATCCTTCATGTCTAATCTTTTGAGCATCCTTTGACGTTTCCTGTTTCAAGGACACCGACAAATGCCCCGTTAATGTATTTCTAAGTACTCTTCTCTACTTACAACACAGGAAAGATTAATGCTAAAATAGTAACACATGGTTACTGGCCTGGTTATGGCTATTATGAGAATGCTTGAGCAAGCGAGTTAACATTAGATTATTAAAAGCTAACAGATCGCAAACCTCCATGTGTGTCATAGCTCAGAAGCTGATGCAATTTAAAACGAGACTAGAGCGAAAGTAACTAGACATATCAGTTTAGTCTATAATTTCTTCCCCTTTTTTGTATGACTGTAAGTGCGGGCTATATCCCAGACTTGAATAAATGATCTAGACTGCCTCAATTTTTAGTTATAAAGAAATGGTTAAAATAGGTGCTGAAGAATGATCTTTTGATATTTTTTTATATAGGATAACTTCATTTTATCATTTCACATTTTTATAGGAACCATGTTCCATATTGAAGTTTTTAAGCGCGCTTATTTTCTTAACTCATTATCAGCCATTGCCCCTTTTTTGGAACGCTTATTTTCCTTTTATTTTTTATCTAAACAGTTAAATTTTAGTGGAATCGGTTTTTTTTCATTGTTGTATATGAATGCTGGGTTGACTGCTATAAAAGGTACAAACTCAATAAATATATTGTTTCTAATTAAAAAGATAATTCATTCTAATTAAAAGGTAATTAATCAGTCTAATTTAAAAACATTAAAAATGGCGTTTTCTTTGATATTTCATTCATGTTATCATATTAAAGTATTTTTCGAAAAAGTGAAATAATAGAGTTTTGGCATATAATGGGTTATTAACCTGAAGTTAATGCATTTATTAGTATTATTTTTTACCAGTAGCATCTGGACAAGCAGAAAAATTCATCTAAGTGTGTGAAGCCTGTAGGCACTATTAATTTCCATGATTTATATTGTTCAAAGTTCCGCTGAATTTTAAAAATTGATTTAAAGGAGAAACGATTCCTTGAAGCAAATGCATTGATCAAGGATATTTACGACGAATATAAACCATGTGGTTGAGTCAGCCTTAAGAATAAACAATAGCCAAAAATAAGGTTTATATTTCTTTATCTATTGATGCTTTTCGTTTGTAATTTTTTTTTCGATATTTCAATTAGGGCCGCGGGGCCTAGTGGTAAGGTATCGGCTTTGGGGCCGGAGGGTATTGGGCCTGTTGCACCCAAAGTCATACATAGGGGAGGCAAACGTCCTCCTGTTGGTGTGGTGCGGAAGTTTGGAGAGGGGGTGCCAGCTCAAGTGTCGTCCTCATCATATGACCTGTGGTTCAAAATTATGAGGTTCGTCCCAAAAAAGCCCTCGTGTTGCTTCAAACGGGACGAAAATATAGCTAAACTAATAAATATTTCAATTTTTCGTTATTTTGAAACAAAATACTACATCCTTTTTTATTTTTGAAAAATTCACGTTATAGTGTTGCCCAGTCTTTCTCTATATCCCTTAAGATCAAAAGAAGCCCCAAAAAGTTCCGAAATGAAGTTCAGAAAATCTATTCGTTTTATTAAAGCTCAAAATTAGTTGGAAAGAGATATCTCGAGTACGAGGATGAGACAGTGACATACAAGAAGTCGGATTTTCGACCGTCTGATGGCATAACAAGAGGCAAGATACTAGTTAACGATCTCTTTCTCGATAGTGGATAGGTCCACTCCATGAAGTACACCGTAATGAGGTCTTTCTAAAGGGGATGGGGGTGTCAGAAACTTCGTCTCCTAATGCATGGCAACTGGTCAATCGAGTGTATGGCTGTAGTTGCCCTGGGTCGCTGTTTCCATTTTGGCTACTAAAACTCAAGAGTTCTTCATTTAGTGTAGCAAATAAAAGTATATCCTTTCTCTAAAAAGATTATGTTGAATTTAAAATATAATTAAACAGATCAGAATACAAAGATATTATGCAACGAAATGTCTTGTCCCTGTTATCTGGGATCGTAAATGTCAATAACAACTAAAGCATTTGCTTATCACGTTCAGTAGAGAATTCATTCTCCTTGTGGATTAATCGAATCAGGAGATCAGCTGAAATCTTGTAATTTTCAAAGAAGCTCTCAAAGTGTGTTTCGGTACAAATAACAGAAGAGTAATTTTATTCCGTCATTTGATTTTAGTTACTTGTATGAACAACTAACAGAAAGGATGTGTCTCATAACTGAAAACGTTTCTTTTGAAGCTTATCCTACAAATATATATTTTCTCTATGTAATTGTGTTCCTTCAGAAGCTAATTTAATTAATACCTCTCTGTTTGCAACACAACATTTATAAATTAGAAATAGCTGATTTTAGGAACATGGTTGATAATATGCATCATTTCGTAATGATTATTCTGTATAATCAGATTCACTTAATTATAAATATTCTATCATGAGACTTGAAGAATTCATTTTGAAATTTCCTATGTATAGAATTTGCATTCTTTATCCTAAACGATTTAGTTGCAGATTATTCTCACATTTTTTTTTCATTTTTTATTCTAAAACTATCAATCGACGCAGAGTATGCGTAATTTGAAAAAAAATTATTCTCCATATAGATCCTCTGAAGGTAACGCAGCTACATTAAGTAGAAGCTGTTTGTATACTGACGACAGAATCTCGATTCGGACAAATCGACTCCGTAGATTTTTTCATGCACATTACAGGTAGTTAACCCTTTGGGATGATTACTTTTACGATA
>BGPR01000019.1:2645733-2692211 GCA_013235015.1 Araneus ventricosus | reverse complement strand
GTGGAAGATTCTGGTGCTAGAGGTAAGGCTGTGGTAATAAAGGTATGCCATTATACGTTTCGCATACACTTGCACTTTGCAATAAAATATTATGATTCAGTTTACTGTGCAGATTTATTTTTGTTTCATTAATTTCATTCTTTAGAAAGTCGCAACAAAAGAATTAAGTATAAATGAAACGTAAAATTTAAGCACAAAGCGAATCCTTTTGAACAGAAAAAAATATTTCCAGGCAATTAAAAATATATTTATAATTAAAATTATATTTTTAAAAGCGTAAGCTATCATTCTTTCAAAAAGGTAATGTAACGCGATTAACAATGGCTGATGAAAAATGACGGAATAAATCAGAAATACTTTTATAAAAATTAATAATATTCCTTTCAGATAAATAAATAAAGTGCTTAAGATCCATAAGAAATGTTATCGAAAGTATTTAATATGTTCCCTTCAAGCTAAATATTATTTGTAATTTAATTTATCTTTATTAGACAAGTTAATTATTTGAATGAAATTTATGTTTCAGAGCAGTAAACAAATGCATTTTTGCTCACGAATTCTTTCAAAACTTTAAACTGTAGCATTATCTAGAGATTTTTTCCTTACAGAGATAATGAAACAAAAGTAAATATTCAGATTTTGTTTAATTTTCATATTCCTTTCTTCTCGCATTTGCAATTCATCATCTTTCAACACACAAGAAAAAATTCAGCTTCTTTATAAAATTCCCTATCTACGCTATAATAAAGAAACTGTCAAATAGAAATGTTAGATTATTTCTGTAAATAATAAGTTTAAGAATAACACAATTGTGCATGATATTTTTCAATATTTTACCATATGGATAATATACTACAGGATTTTTCAGCATTTTGCTTTTGTGTTGGAGAGGAATGGATTTATTATTTTTAATTGCTCGGCTTACGAAATAATCGATTCTGTGAGGCATTTCCTTTCAAAGATTTTGTCACTCTCCCTTCTTAGTCATTGATTCCATACTGTATATGAATTTTGGTGAGATTTTGTTTTAATTATGTAGCAAGTTATTTCTTAGAGCAAAGTAATGCCAATTTAAATTTACTAAAGCCTTTTAGAAGCTAAAAGTTCCCACAAAACATGATTTGCTATTGAATGTATTTCACTTACGCCTAGCAAACTGTTATTTGTAATTTTTATCAGAAAATTAAAAGATTTAACAGATTTGTAGAAACTTCATACATATTTCCTAAGTTGAAATGAATATGTGATTTATTTCTCGACACTTGTGCAAAAATAAGTACTCTACAAATGGTACAAAAATAAGCAGAAAATAAAAATAAGTAATAATTTCAGTTATTTATAGATTTACTAATATCCAGTTTGAAATTATCTGAACAGGGTTACATCTGGATTTCATATCAATGTCTTGTAACTCATCATACGGAAATGCTACTGAACAGCTTTGTCATATTTTCAAATATTGAGCTTTGAAAGTTTGAACCACTATTCAAGTTAGAGGACACAAACTTCTGTAATGAGAATGCGATTAGCTGAACTTCTTATTTGAGAAGGAAACTTTTCAATAGCTAGTCAAAGATTTAACTTTCAATAGAAGTTCACTGAAATATTTCATTTATGTATTAGAAGTATCGTAACACGGCCTCATGTCTTCTGTAATATGACTTCACGACAAGCTTTGTTCAAAGAAAATTAAAATCGATTGTTTCGAAGAGGGAACATCTTTACATTTTCAAGATACGTAACCTTTTTGTGCAAAATAACTGCATATCTAAAAATATCTAAGTATATTGAAGTTAATACAAGGAAGCGAAGCTTTTATATATCTTATCGTGCAAAAAAGTTGTTCTTTAAAGTCCTGTCAGTTGCAATGGAAAGACAAATATCCATAAATGGATGTGTCATTTTCTCCTCTGTATTTACAAATTGAATTCACCACTTTCGTTTCAAGACTTTTCAAACATAATCTTTTTTCTTAGGTTGTTATTGTTATCATGAAATATGTAGGGAACTCGGCAAGAACATACCACGTTCCTTAAGTACCAAATAAAAATACCATTTTTTTACAATTTTCTTATTTATCTAACCATCACGGTTTGACTGATTTATAGTGTACTTACATTTCATCTTTAATATTTTTTAATAGATTTCTGATAATATTTTCGAAAATTTTGAAATGATCAATAAATTTTGCATTTAGGATTTTTCGTATTTCTTTCCTCAAAAGCGAACCTGTAAACAGGAAATTTGAACTCTAGAAAGTTAGTATTCTTCTTCGCTTATAGAATTCAGATGTACCATATGTGTACCATAATATGGAAACTGTTATGCATCTGGAAATGATCGTAACTTGAACTCGCGACCGCCTTTTTTCTTGAATTCATGAGCTATGTTCTTAAAATTTCTATTTTTTATTTGTTCTTAGAACATTTTTCAGAAGAAAACATAATAAACATAACATTACAGTGTCAACCGAATTTGAAATGAGTAGAATATATGTGATGCTGGGTGACAAAATAAAGAAACAAATGCGTGTAAATTATATCGATTGTATATAGCAAATAAATTAAGTTTGGTTTAAAGCGAAAGTAAGTCTTAAAATCTGTAAAACTCTTTGCAGAAAAATTATCTAAGATTACTGTAGAAAAATACCCAGGCTCATTGGTATTGATTTATTACCGTCTGCTTCATTTTTTTCGGATGTTGTTCATAGTTGAATGCTTAATTAAAATTTCAGACAATTAAATATACACAATTGAAATGCAAATATGGCAAACATTTTGTTAATGAAATTGCTTTATCAATCACTTATTATTTGAGAAAATATCTCATCGACTTTTTTGTAACATGTTAGAACTATTCATGCCCAAAGCAGCGAAATTTCTTATTAAATTTATTTAGGAGCTTCTAAATTTCACCGAAATGTAATTCACTCCAAACATAAGAAAAACGGCTTTAATAATGTCTAGTATTAGTGCTGGTTTGAGATGTTTAAATTAATACAACATTAATTGAAATTGAGAGAAAAACAAATTGATGTAAAATTTCGCAAGATCTTTTCTTGAGAGAAGTTCCGAAGTTCTAATGCAGAACATACGTCCAGAGATTCCAATTAGGATTTTTAAAGAATTGCCAATTAATTTTGATGTAATTCTTAGCTTGAAATCCTATTCTGGTCGTAATTCCCTGATTCGGATAAGTCTGGAATGAATTTTGCAGTGATTTTATTTACGTAGACTTAGATTTCGTAACATTCGCTTCCATTGATTTTTCTTTCTTGTAATCGATTCAGTTTTATCATCTCTGTGTTGATGTAATAATCATAACTGGCTGAAATTGAGCAATAGAATGAGTGATATCTGACAAATTAACAAAAATTACTGTACTTAATTTTTTATATTATTAATGCATTTCAGGAATATAAATTTTTTAAAAGTCATACAATGATTTTAATTTATACAGATTTATTTTAAAAATGCCAAAATTATTCATATTTTCTTGTTTTGTTTGTTTAGAGTACGTTCTATCGTGTAAGTACTTAAAATTTTACTATCGAGCATTATATAATAAGGAATATGTAATAGTTGCTCCATGAAGGTTACAAATATCTCAAGAGTATCAAAATATATGTTTAAAAATTTTTAAATAAAATTCCTTTTATGATTAATATTTATTACTCTTGGAAAACGTTTTAAATGGAATTTCAATATTTTCTTTAAACAATAAATTTTTAACAAGGAAAATATTTAGTTCAACATTTCTCATGCTCGTTTTCAACAAGAAAAACTAGAGCCTCTTGGTGTTTTATAAAACGGCTGTTACCCTGATTATCTTTTTCA
This sequence comes from Araneus ventricosus, assembly GCA_013235015.1. Classification (NCBI taxonomy): domain Eukaryota; kingdom Metazoa; phylum Arthropoda; class Arachnida; order Araneae; family Araneidae; genus Araneus; species Araneus ventricosus. Next base: position 2,688,375 of record BGPR01000019.1, on the reverse strand, counting down.
ATGATAGTTTTATAATCACACTTTTCCCACTTAAGGGGGCCCCTCAAATAAGGAGATGAGAATCTGCCGTATAAGTAAGCACAGTCTCACTTCCAGGTGGGATATAGTATTAGTGTGGGTCGAGTTACCCCTACCGATGACGCGCCGTACCTCTGTCTGAGGGGTCTTTGCATGAATTGTCCGCAATGGGGGCTATAGCGGGAGACAGTGCCCGATTAATTGTCGTGGAGACCAGATCGTTCATGTTTTTCCCGTACGCTACGGCTGGACGGGAGTAACTCGTTTATGGTTACAATGACACTTCTTGTGAAAATCTATCCGGAATATACATATTTATTAAAAATAGGACAATAGGTGGTGATAATACATAAAAAAGCAAGCTTTTTCATTAGAGTTTGAGTTGTTGTTGTTGTTACTAATCCCCTCTCTGTCTAGCGGCAGCTAGACACCATCCATGAGCCCACTCACCCTCAAGAAATCGAGAGCAAGCAAAGGATCCGTCTCGAAAGTCTCCCTAGATAGGCGAAGACAAGAGAGGATGTGCTCTGGGGACGCACTCGCTACTCCACACTTTGCGCAGACCGGAAAAACTTTGTTACCGTGGCTGAAGGAGCAACTCCTCAGGTGACCGCTGACAAATCTGGACAGCGCCGTCTGGAGAAACAGGTGCAAAGCTCATGGTTAAGGGTGATTGTGCAGCTTCTTTTTAAGGAGCACCCAAAGGGTAGAAGTCTGACTTGGCTCCAATGCCTACTGACTTTAGCTGGGCATATTGGTCTGGCCTTCACACCTAGGGTGGCCCTGCCAGGAGAAAATCTCCCGGTGTACTTCACCCAGACCGCCTAGTGTCACCCCCCGCCACGTTGAGGCAGCCAGTAGGACTTGGGGGGAGAGTTTGAGTAATGAAATGAAGCATAACAGCTTTAGATTCATGTGACTCTTTCATAAACGCAAAGGAGACAATCGTTTAGATGTTTTTTTAATCATTTAAGTGCAGTCGCCAACTGACCTAACTAGAAAGGTATAAAACCTTGGAAGGGTTGGCGGTGGGATCATACATTTATTTAATTAATCAAAATATGAAAACTTAAAAATTTTTCTTATTTAGGAGTTTTAACACAATTCGAGCAAAACACAGGCCCAAACCGAACACACACTCTAACATACAAAGAAGCAAAAATAAAATAACTAAAATACAACTACCTTGCGATCAAAATCAAATAATATATAATGAGTATTTCGTAATAAATTTGTTAAATTCCATTTTAATTATTATGAATTGTGAGCCAATGAAAGCTTCAAAAACAACCTGATTTAGAAAAATAAAATCGTTATCAATTATAATAAAATCTTGTACACGTATCCTGTACAAGATTTTATTATGGCACAGCTCACTGCAAATAATGTTCCTGGTTTTAATTGCCCATTGCGGTTTAAAATTTGGAACTCTTCTCTTTTAAAGTCATCAGCTGGTTTATTTAAGTGATATTGGCAATATTTGTGTACGTAGTTATAGCCAACAGACGATCGTGTTGATATTTTTGGGCCAAGAAAAATGAATTTAAGTACTTTCAAGCATGGAATGGAGTTTATTAAAATTTTTGTGGTATGGAAAGAAATATCTTTTTGCCTTTAGCTTTTAAGCAATAATTAATAACATGTTGTACTTTACAAGAAATGAGAATGGTTGCTTATAACTAAAAGCCTGACACCTATTTCATGTACAGAGCTGGGAATTAGAACAAAAGAAAGAGACTGACTCCGTTCAGAGAAATTTTAATCATCGGCATTGTCCGATCCTAAAGTATTTGCGAAGAACGCGTCCAGTTTTATGGAATATCATCCTCTATAGCTATCGGAGTAGATGCAGGTCATTCTAGATTGCCAGAACATCAGGTTGGATGAAACTGTTTTGGAAATGGTGGTGATCTGTCAGGGATAAACATGCAGGTTTGGAGGCGTGTCCTTGGTGCGTCACACTCCATGTTTTGGAGGACGCTCTGTGATAATCAGTTGAGCCCATGCCATCTTTAAAGAAACACAGCAATAACTGCAGTAGATTATCCTCGAATTTTGAAGCAGAGAATGATGCAGCCATATTTTTAAATAAGATTCCACATCTGAAGCAATCTTTGAGTATGAAGGTGCAATTAGCATCCACAATACACAAAGTAAGAATTGGCAAGAGAAATTAGCAACGATTATCGATCAGTGCAAGAATCATGCACATCCGTCTAATAAGAACTATGGAATGGAGAAAAGATTTAAAGTAACAACTTATTCGGTTTTCCTGCATGAATTTTTGCCTGAATCGCTATTGGATTTTCAATTAGAATCCGTAATAGTACGTAGTTAATGTAGAACATAATACCATCCGTTTATTTAGACTAATTTTCTATATCTCCGGACATTTCACGGTCGACGTATTGGACACTTTAGTTCCGTAGCTCATTGTCCCCTATCTCCTGATATGTTGTTTATTGCTGTTTTTTAACAGGGGCTTTTTAACATTCCCTCCTACGATACTCCCTTTGAATGTGATGAGAAATTCTTCGACTGAATTTTCCCCCTTGCTGTAGAAGTGCGCAATATAATTGTTGTGTTATGAGAACTTTGCCAGTCTTTAGTCACTTTGCAATTGCGGGGCGTGGATTATAGTTTTCAGTCGTTGTTTTAAAAAATTATTGCATTTATTCTTGACTAAATTTGGTATGTATTTTTGTGTTTCCTCGTTACCTATCCGCTTTGACCATGAAGTGCTCTTTAAAGTCTTAGCCTTTCGGATTCCACTTTGCAAGCTATGATAAAAATTCGTTTTGATCTGTAATACCACCGCTTAACATTTCCTCTACCTCTCGTAAATTGCCAAACATTTAACTGCAGAGACAAGAATCCCAAATAGAGGCTTCAAAACTTAAAACTTTATTCTTCAATTCTTATGAATCGTTTCAAAATCCATATTTCAATGAAAAGCTAATTAATGATGATAATTAATTCTAATAAAGGAAATAATGATTCTGTTCTCTGTTGGTCAACGGAAAAAGCCCTTTTCGGCACTTTAAGTGTAAACTTTTGATTCTTTCAAAAATCAAGCTCAGGATGCAACCTAATATATCTCTTAAAATTTAATATATAATGATATTTAAGTATTAAAAAAATGAAGGAATATTACAGTATCATAAGAAATAATGTAGAGTCGATCCTAAAAAGCGTGAAATTATATATTATTGAGGATCACATATTATTGAGAATTATATATTATTGATAACCGCATTATTTTTTTTGAAATATGACACCAGATACCCTATATACCGTCCAACGACAGTTAAATATACTTTTAAGCATTTACACTAATAACTATTTACAAAGGTTTGTTACGAAACATTTCTCCCAGGCAAACAAAACCAAATATATTTCTACCATATATATATGGAAGGGAATTTGCTTGGAAGTAAATCAAAATATTTCTGAAGAATGTATGTTTAAATGGTTAAATATAATTAATAGTAATTGAGATTTCTTGGAGATTTTAGTGACTTTGGTAAAACGTTTATGAAATTTAAATTTACCAAAATCCTGTATTTTCCATATTTTGAACAAAGAAATTATGTTAATGAACAGTTTTCAATCGGTCAAGATTATTATAAGTCGTTAATAAAAACTATTAAATGGTAATTTTTTTTATCTCATCCGCATTTAATGTTCTGCAGTTTCAGAAATTTAGGACAGTTTTGCTGAATACCTCTGAAATGGTTATTGCTGAAAAACTTGACTTATTCAAAAGAACGCATATATTTTAATGAAACATTAATATAAATGCATCTTGTTCCAGTTTTCACGGTTTTGCATTATATCGCATTATCCCTTTTTTCAGATCTGAAACTAATCTTACTTCTAATTGCAGCACCAAGAAATTGTGACTAAAATGACATCAAGGTTCAAGCCTTTTCGTTTGATTTTATTTTATTTTTAAGTTTAGTTTCACGATTTCTCGAAGTTTCTAGAATTTTTGCACCCTAGTTTACATTCTTTTGTATGTTATTGAATTATGATCAGTAAAAATAAATTCCTGCTTTCAAACACAGCTTTTCTGCTGTTATACTGCACGGAAATATATACTTACATCTAAGTAATTTTTTAGAAAATAGGAAACTATTAAAAAGAATTGAGCTTTCAGCAAAAGAAAAATGTTATTTCATTTTGAAAGTTATATCCTTTTTCGATGCTAACAAAAAAATTAAATAACTTCGATACATATTTTGAAGTTTTTAAAACATTGTAAAAAGGGGAAAATTACATTGTACAGCTTTTAAATAAATTGCAATTCTTTAAAAATATTAAAATAATGGAATTCTATGGAACACTGTAAATGTATCAGTTTTGAATAAGCTACTTTTTTTTGACATTTATTATTCTAATTTGTTGCTTAAATTTGCTTTAAAAGGTTATGAATAGTGAGACAGAATTTTAATGAAATGCGAAACGAAGCCTATTAAATATGTTTCGCATTATTTCTTTTCTCCATTAACTATGTCTTTGTTACTTTAACGAATAATGTAGAAATCAATTCTGAATATCGGCATTTAAAGGTAAATTTAATTTCCTGCTGTAAGGATTGTATCTTTCGTTCTTAAATCTGATTTATTAATTAAAGCAAAAAATATATTAATTCAATAGGAATAATGGTAATCTGTCATAAATGCCGTGAAAGAGCGACACTCGGATTTCTCGTCTAAATACAACTATGCTTTCTAATCCGATGAGACAGGATAAATCTTTTCTGGTATTGACTATACTATCAAATGTCTGGACTTACCTCGAAAAGAAGTTCTGACGTCATGGTAATACAGCAGACTGCTAAGTCACCAATTGCTAGGTTCAGAATGAAGATGTTTACTCTGGATGAACGGTTTCGATATCGAGATAAAGATAAGACGAGCACGATAATTGTATTTCCTACCAAAGTGACAAGGATGATGACGGACAAGGTAACAACCTGTTGAATAACAGCACCACTCCATTCGTTTTTTGGCCAGATAGTAGTGTTTGTTGAAGTGTCGTTGATTTCGTCTGTGACGTTAGCAGTGACTAAAATCTTTGGCAGTATAAAGAGAACCCAAAGGGATATATGGAACGCCATGTTTTAATCTTGTGGCCTTCAGTCTTTGCAGCAGACTTTACACCTGAAAGAAAATAGTCTCTGTAAGAGAATTTTATTTCAAAGGATAACACTGTTTCATTTCAAAAAGTAACACTATTTTCTATTTAATTTCTAACAAAAATTGAAATTAAAATTGTTAAAGTGTCTAAAATAGTACAAAATGCTTTCTTAAGAATGAGAAGGCTTTTTAAAATTTTAAAACGTCTGTAATAGCTCTTGTGATATTAACTGTAACTGACTGTGACTGGCATGAGAAACAGTTGCCACTGGAGTTGTGAACTACCAGTAGAGACCAAGGCCTAGATGGTTTGTTGATAAATAATTCTCCTTTTATGTATTGCTTAAGTTTGGAATGTTATGTGTAAACTTGTCCGCGAGTAACTTAAATATAAATAAATAATGTCTGCACTAATTGGGCTGTTTACTGAAATATAACCGACCCCATGCATCTGAATTATTGGTCTGGCATAATTTATTAGGTTTTACTCCCCTTGTAAGCAAACAGCAGTGTCATGAACTTAATTCACATGACGTCCCAGTTACATGACGATTGTAACTTCTAATGTAATCAAACATATAAATGTACCCTGTCATACGTTGTGCTGTGATGCCTTGTCTCTTATCTTCCTGCAAAATGGGCGATTTCAAAATTAAATTGGTGTGCTAGTTTGACGTGTGTCATGTGAGCACTAACAAATAACAACTAGTAGGGAAGGGAGGAACTTGTATAAGTTAGATTTGATTTCTAAGTGTTGAAAAGTTGGCTGAATTTCTTCTAATGGAAGAAGAATATTCTTTCGCGAAGCAATTCTTAATTAAGCGTAATTATACTCGCGAAGCAATTAATGCCTGAAATTAAAATTAAACAGGTGACAAATGATCAGAACATTTATGTTATAACAGAAATTGCTGCGTACAGTTTGGAAAGTGTTCGTTCTGCTACATTATTTGTCAAAATGATTCATCCAAAGGGATTGTGTACTTGTAGCATATGTGTTTACATGTTTTCATAACGCTAAATAGCAAAATAACGCTCCCTAACTAATGCCTTAAAGACAGTTTCGTAGACATACAACATCATTGATTATGATTTCATGAATTATCTTTTTGTCGATGGCATTTTCATTTGCTTCATCTTTATTAATTTTCTAAATAATAATTATATAGCTGCTATTTTCTGAATGACGATTTTGCTTCAATAAATTTCGGGACACAAATGTATAAGTGTGCATAAGAAAATCAAACAATTCTATAATAAAGTTCAATTTAAAAAGCATACTTTGTGGCATTTAATCAGTGACTTTTTAAAGTAAAGTATGCATTTATCCGTAAGCCATATGGGATTTGTTTCAAACATCTATCTTCTTATTATTTAAATTACGTACTGTTCAATTCTAATCAATAATGTATGATTCTGAGTTTGCCATCTGGCATTAACAGTGAAACAAAATATTTAGATTATTTCCAAGCATTACATGCCTGTCGCAGACGAAAATTCGATTGAAATAAATGTCTCAATGTCAAAAAGTTGTTTGGCAAATATTATTTCGGGCATATCATAGATAAAAAGCAATAAAATTTTAGATTAAATTTCGCTCTCCTCCAATTTCCCTGAAGTAATAAAATTATTTGGATGTTTGCATTTTCTTCCTTGGAAAGGAGATCAATTTTCATGGACTATTGCTTATTTGACAATTCTCTGGGTAATCTTTTTCGAATAATCTTACTCACTTTTATCGACTTTTCCTATAAGCTGTCAAACAGATATTCTCAATTGCGTGCATAACATTAAACCGGATTTCGGCATTATTGGTAAATATCTAAAGGTCAAATGATACTATAGGAAATCTGCGAGGAACACTGATTTTGCTGAATAATTATCTGATGTAAAAATGTTCCTCATATTACTATAGATTCTACTAAGTTAATTTCAGTTTCGGCAAACTGAGTTTTAAAAAATGCTCCATGCTTATTTTAACCCTCTAAGCTTTTGAACCAGCTTTTTCCGTTTTCCATAATAGTTCAAAAGTATTAACGTAATTCATGTTTATATGTATACACATAAACATAATTCATGTATATGTATACAACTTCTTAAATTACCATGGGTAAAATATTTTTACGATATCAGAGACTTGATTAAACGCAATAGAAATCCTGTTATTCACTTTAACCTTCGGTTTGGTCATAAAATGACCCCAACGCCAATTTCTGCCGAATATTTAATTTAAAAAATTGTAGTGCTTTCAGTATTTTTATAGCTGAGTTTTACACTAATTTATTACAAATTCTGAAATTTTATCGCTTTCCTCATGAAAAAAGTAATTACATAAAAAATTATATTTTGATTTGTCGGTGCGTTGTGTGTCCTAGAACACTCGACAAAAAATCTCACAAGAAATGTGGTAAGTGCAATCGATTTGTTTGCAAAAATCATGTCATTGTCATAACAACAATATGTAATGAGTGCAATAATTAAAATGATTAATTAAATTCAATTAAACATTTTGTACTTGAATTCTTAATCTTAATGTGAATTAATCATCGTTTTATTTTTAAAGTATTTTGTTGCAACTATATTGCATTTTCAATATTTTTCTGTGGCTGCAACTCTTATATATATTATTAAATGATTTTGAAAGCTAAGTTTTGGGTTTTATTTGATATGGTAAATAAATACTTGTTTTTAACAATGGGGTCACTGAATTACCCTACATGGCCTTTCATGTTCCCAATTTCTACCTGGTTATCCGAAGGTTAAACTCTAATTTTTAAGATTTTAAAGCTATTAGATAATAATAATTGGATGCTTAGAGGGTTAATAACGCAATCAGAAAGAGGGAGAGGAAACCTGAGCATTATTTATGAGAAAAGAGGTTTAATAAATGCATATTTAGCTTTTAATGAAAGTTTGAAAAAGTGTAAAATCCTTTCTTATTGAACTGTTTGAGAGAGTTATTGCTGTATATTTGTTGTCCACGTTTGAAAAAGTGTAAAATCTTTTTCTTTCTGTATCTTTTTAAGCGAGTTATTGCTATATCTTCGTGTTTCGCGTTGTCTTGATTCCAGAGTCTCGGCTTCGTGACTGGATAGTTACGTGTTCAAGATGCGATTCTACCGAAGATACTCTGTATAAACATGCCTGGGGCACGTTAAATCTGTGCGGGGTAGAAATTCGTCTTTCTAATATGGTGTGAAATTGGAAGACTGGAGTTCGCATTGCGGGTTGTCTACGTTTTCAAAGTCACGACGGCCGTAATATAATAGGTCTTATGATGTTTCGGAACGAAATGCTAATCTACCTGTGCTAAATTCTACTTTTATTAATTTTCCTTAACTTAAGGAAATCGGTGAATGATACAAAGTCTATTTCTGAACTTTTAAGGAAATGTATACACATTCAAGAGCAGAAAAGAGTAGATTCATATACAGCTACAAAACTCATTAACATAATAACACAAAACCTTAAACACCAATTAAATGTTGTCAGACACTTTGTTAGCCAATTATCCATAAGAACAACTGAAATGTAACAACTGGAATTTTCTGTACTCAGGTGAACGACTGGCATTTTACGAGGATGTCATACATACCCTTTTTATTTACAGAAGCTAACGATAATAAACGATTTCTTTATATGAATATAACGTAAAATTATCGAAACAATCGTGCACTGCATCACCAAAGAGTCTGACAATTTTAAAATTGATTTAAGTATTGACCATTCTAAGATTCTAGGAGTCATGGATTTTGAACATGATCGACGTCCATTTTGTGGAAAGATTATTAGGTACGATGAACAATAATTTAAGGTCAGCCATAGGGACTGTTACTTTACTGTGGTATTTGTTCAGGGACAAATTTGGTTTCATTATATCCGATTTGCTACAACAGTTTTGAAAAAATATCGTATTTAAAGTTCAGAGAAGCGCAATAGTGTTTCTCAGTTCCCGATCTAAAAATGTTTGTGATGTAAATTAACAGTTTACGGAAAAATTGCTGCCTTTTAACGGCAACTACCAGGATTATGGAATGTGATATGGAATGTCTTAATGAATATTAACCGAAAAAATGCGAATGACAAAATCCAATGTACATTACTTTCGTCTTGTACTACCTGATTGAGTATCCGGGGCTTTAAAGGACTGAATAGGAATAGTGACAATGATTAAGATTAATATATTTTTTGTAATTATAAAGGTTCAAATGCATATGTTTATCAATGACTCTCTATTTTATCTTTCTAAGCACTCATTTTCTATTTCTATATACTTTTTTAGTCATGTTGTAAGTAGTCCTTGAATTTATATGTATAAGTATTTATTTGGTACATCAAATAGAATACAATTCTTAATTGACCGTAAAGCGTATAAAATTGTAATCTATTCAGTATACCAAAAGGCTCAAATTCGCCGAAATAGCTACATTTTCGTTACTTCTTAAGCTATTTCGTATATATTATCTGGTTGGATGAACTTTTGTGCCATCATAAGGTTGTTTCTTTGTCCCACAAATATCAACAATTGGTTTTTCTGAGCTTCTCAGAAGCAAATTTGAACATTGAATTCATTGAATGATTTGAAATTTAAACGGCAACTATATAAAATATACTTCGAAACATTAATAAGTATTGATTTATTTTGTATCAGATGTTTGATTTGAAACTAGACTATATTTTTCATTTTAAAAGAAATATGTTTTTCTGCTTAAAAAAGTAACATCTGTCTTAAATCTTCTTCAAAACTTTTGTACGAATTCGCTCCAGTTAAGAATATTGAACCATGGTCCAACTTTCTTCGGTATTTTTGAAAATTCGTTTTTCTTCCTAAATGTTATTGATAGAATGTATCAATTCAATAAGAGGAGTTTTTAGATCCTATAAAAATTTCTTTTCTTAGAACTCTCCAATATTCTTTAGAAACAGTATGCGTTTTTTATTATGATGTCATGTATTATTTTCGTTCGTGATTTGTTAGAAAATGCGTATTTCATCAATGCATATTTGAAACATCTCTTTTATAACTGTCTCATAAAAGGAATGTATGTAAACATACATTAGCCATGTCAAGTCTTCTATATTCATTACAGCACTCAAGTAAACACCAACTCCACATAAACCGGAATTTCATTGAAAGCAAATTTCCGTTTAGTGGGAATTCACAAAACCGCTTCTTCTTACTTATCTACTACCCTTCGGAAAAGGATACACCTGAGCAAAAATATTCTTTATTGCTCGGAAAATTTAGGCTTCAGGGTTGTCAACCAATCATAATATCATGTGACATCACATTTAATGCTCCAGAAATCTTATAAAAATGAAATGGTTGTGCCCGAAAGAAAAAGAATAAGGTATTCGTTATAGATATAAATAGAAAAGAAAAAAGAAAGGAAAAGATGTGGAAAGATAGGAATATGAGAAAAGATAAGAATAAGATATAGAAAAAAAATAAGAATTTTGTTGATCATATAAGCAGAAAGTAAGAATAAAAATAAGAAAAAACTTAAGATAGAAAAAAATTATACATCAAATAAGGCAATGTAGAATTAATCAGAGAAATGCTGCAATAGATTCTGTTATTTATTAGAATAATATAAAATATGTGTGCTGTCTAGATTGCCAATAACGTGAAAGGGATTTCTCCTGTTTTGATTACAATTAATACAGAGAAAAATAATAAGTGGAGACTAATTCATCATTATTTTCAATCCGTGTATCAACTAATTTCAATCAAATCATATTACAATAATCGTGACACATGAGAAAGGCAAAACTATTATAGAATTTCGGGTATACATTCTTTAAAAAATGGTTTGAACGACATTTCAGTATTAAAAAAAACTTAAACCACTAGAAGTTTGGTATTTGGTAGCTTTTTTAGTTAGTATCGTGACGATTTATATCTTCTTCATATGTAGTAATCACATTAGCGAAAACCTTTCTTAATTTTAGAAGATAAATTCCTAACACTGATAAGAAAGTCATTTGTCTAATTTTAATTCTTCGTAGCACAAAAATCATTCTACTTTTTGTTTTAGATAAATATAACTATTTATTTTAATACAAACCAAATAACCTTTTTATGGCACTTTTATCAATTATTCAACAGCAATTAGTAGCAATGGGTAATCAACAACATTCTCATCTCTATTCAGTGTATAGGTGCAGTTTATAGTTCAGAATTATCTACATGCTGCACGAGGCAATCTTCTATGGTTGGTTTCAGCAAATATTAAATACCCTGTTTTATCAACAACATTTTTCTCTTATTTGGATATTTTTGTTATATAAATGTTGTTTGGCTTGATGCGCTACACTATTTTTTGCTTACGTTCATATAATATTTACTCAGTACATTTGAGTGGAATAAATATTTCCCTCGTCTAATCCATATGTCAAAAACACGTATATTAAAGGAATTCACAACTTTGGATGATAAATGTCTTTCCCTTCTTAATAGAGAAATGTTCTTTAAGTTTGTTATATGAGGAGTACATGGCTTCCAAACATGATATGTTTGGTTAAGAAAATATTATTTTTGTTTTTCTTAATGCTAATCCTAGATGATTCGAGCAGAAATTTTATTTTGCTTAAGCCATGATCGTTTCTTTAACTAAATTCTCCTTTATCGTAATTACTTAAATTTTAGATGCAAACACAGTTTGACTTAGCAGTAATTTTACAAGTTCTCATGCGTGATTTTAGGTAATGTTGTTTACTTTTAACTGTGAGTTATTCGATGCGATTATGTGAAATATTGAATAGTACACTATTTTTAAAATAGTAAAGTACAAATTCTGAGAATGTTTTTAATAAGAATAACTATTTATACTACATATTTTGCTTACGGTTTACTTTTTAAATTTCAGTTGACATGGTTATTCTAAATAAAATAAGAAATAATTAATCCTATAAATAAAAGTATCAATTTCAAAGTTAGACAAAAGTTTACACTAAAAATCTTATTTTAATTCATTTGATTTTATTAAGTTTATTACTCAATGGATCCTTTTATAACATAGAATCCTTAGAAAGCATATTAATATTAAATGAGAAACGAAATAATTAGAACCTGTTTCATTTATTTCGCAGAAATTTTCGGTAAAGAAAACGCGAATTCATGGAAAATTCAGTTTTATCACAAGTCAGGACATGCAAATTCCAATTCCTATATGAAAAATAAAATATATTGCGAAAATTTCCCATAACACTATACTTTTATGTAAAACCTTGTATTCATATGGTTTTATTAATACAAATAGTCTTCATTACATAAGCGTCGCACAAAATGTTCACTATTTCCGGGTTTTTGGTGTACTTTTTATTTTTATTTTCTCCAATTAAAATTATATGAAGCTAAAAATACATACTTTCATAGTCAAATACAATGGATGGTATAAATAAAAAGGCTGGAACGAAGTGCATCTACGATAAAAATAACTTTACGCAATTTTTAATTTAAAGCATTTATTTGATGGAAACGTTTTCTCCAAATTAGAAATTTTAGTGCAGATCAGAATAGTCCCTGTAATTGTTTCAGGGAGTTGTTTATAACGAGAACGAATAATAACTCCGAATTTGTTACAGTAATTATCTGTTTGCGAACGAAGTGCAGTCGGAGTGTGAAACTACTTGATATTTATATCTTTCACTGTATTTCGTTGTTGCAACACGTCCCCAGGGTTGGAAAGGAAGGTATTCAACACGAAAATGTTTTATTCTGTGAAATAATTGCAGAAATTAATTGCAAAGATGGATGCACCTTTAAAATTTTCCTTCATTAAATTAGTCAAAAATAACGACACATTTTCTTCATCTTGGAGCTGCGATTTCGTAAAATGCTTGGATCCATAAGTTAAGCAAATTTATTATGTAAGCTGATACTCCGAAAATAAGATGACGTTTTAAAGATATATACCAACATTCTGAGAATAATGTGTGAGAATAGAGTGAATATAAATTGTGAATAAAACTACTACAGGAATTGAGATTTTACTTAATAAGATTATGCATGATACGTTAGTATTTAATTACGCAGCAAAATATGAAATCAGGATACTTTAAAATGCAAAAGAAACATTGGTAATCTTACTTAATATATTTTACTTTGATTTTTTCCTAAGTATTCTCAAGGTTATTTCACAAAGAATACCTTTTCTTCATAATTTTAAAATTAAGTATTCATTTAAAGCTACCTAATGCTTTAATTAACAGCCAGACGACTTGGATCCAAAACCTTTGTTCGGGGAGAACCTCGATAAGTAGGCATTTTTAATAAAAATAAGTCCTAAATTTCTGATGTTAGAATAAGATGCTCCGAACATTAAGAACATAAGTATATGTTTAAATTTTTTTTCATACAAATGCTCATGATTTATTCAGATACGTCGTCTATCTACTGATTTTAATCGGATTTCTCTTTACAAAGTCACAAATTATTCCCGCATTTATAGAAATTAATATTTTATTGAATTTTAAGTGAAAAAACATCAGTTTATATAAAAAGGCGCTTCATTAATAATTCCTTTATATTCACTGTTGAGAAACTCGTCCCGCTAGTGTGGTGTAAATGCTTACGGTGTGGTACTGAATCAGGTGTGTCGTCTTTCTTACCTAAAAATGTCGTAAAATTACGAGATCTCCCCAAAAACAGTAACTTCTAAAAGAGGCTTTAATCTAACTGAACCAACTATGTTAAGTAATAAATTTTGATAACTCCCAATACATCTCAATCAAACCGTTAAGGTATCCGACTGGTTTAAAATCGTCGTTTTTGAGGAAATTATCAAAAAACATTTTATGACTTAATTTTGTGGTCTGTTTAACTAGCTTTCTAAAACCGTCTCCCTTTTTACTCTATGTGAATTATAAATGGAGTTGCAGCCGTTTTATTACCGAACTGTAAGCATTATTCTATATTGCGTGAAAACTTTAAATGTGTTTTCTGAGAAATGATATTTTTGAGGAAAACTGTCGACGTAACAATGATTTCTCAAAAAGTTATTCAAGTATTGTTACGAAATTTTCTGAGATTGTTCTCTGTAATATACTTGATGTTTTCTTCTAAAAACTAAGGTCAATTTTAAAATCAAGTATTATTTTTAAGTGCTTAAATATAAACGAAAAGCAGTTTAGTAACTATGTTCAGCTATATCTCAAAACTATTTTCAAGTACAAGAAATATTTTAGAGCATAACACAGATAACTGTCATAAAAATGTACTCCTAGAAGGATTTATGTATATTTAGAATATGATTTTGTCTATGGCTGTTAGTGTAAGGCAATTTTAGTCATTTTTCTTCAAATTTCTCAGTTTTTAAAAAAATATATTATTTTGAAAGAATAATTTTACAATATTTTCATAGTTTTAAAACACATGCAGTTGAAAAATAACACTAAAAAATATATATAAGTTATTTTTCAATAAAATGTCTCCGAACACAGTCGGATACCTTAAATAAAATGCTCAATATAGTTTCAAATATGAGCTAAATGAGACTAAAGTCTGCACCGTTTTCAAAAATAATTTCTTGTCATGAATTTATCTATCATTAAAGGTGAAATGCTTCCCAGAAGACTAAAGAGAAGAGTTTTGATATTTAAATACTATCTACACATAACAATCTTTTTTTAAAAAAAAAATTGTAATGGAAAAAATTCTCATTAACTTCTCTGCATTTTATTATAAAAATCAAGGAAAAAATGTCTTTTTAGCATCACTGTTCATGCAATGCCTGGCTAAAGAACGATTGAATGTGCAGGATATGGTATTTTTCAGAGGTATAAGGGCTTACTTCTGATATCCCAACCATTCTCCAAAAACCTTAATAGAGAAAGGAAGATTTCAAGGATGCGACAAAGCATTCAGAGTCCACCAATGGGAAAAGGAGATTGCTATGTCAAATAGCGAAAGAGTAGTTTTCAATAATGTGAAATCTTGATATTCCTTCCATTTGAGTTGCACTGCAAACGATTTTTTTATGATGGCAATGGTTTCTTAGAGAAAAAATATCAGGATTTCTTGTCTCCTGCACAGGGCGTAAATATACACAGTCACCATCCTTATCCATATGCAGTAGGTTAGCTTATAAATATTCAGCGTCAAATCATATGTTGGCTATTGGGAAAAGTATTACGATCTATGCTGGCTATCAGGTACCAGGAAAGTGTTTCTTTTATGTAGCCTTGTTCACTGAAGATATGCAATGGACCTATTAAGTTCAGTTCTAGAGGTATTATTATGCAAATGGAGGAAACTATAAAGAATTTTATGAAAAAAGTAAAGAAAGTGAATATTGTTTTCTAAAATTTTTTAATGTAGTTATATTAAAAAAGAAGTTATAAAATACCTGCATAGGATAGAATCAATTATATTCTTATTCTTAATTAATTCAAAAAATACAAATTGGATTTTATTCTGGGATATTTTTGAAAAGACAGAGAGAGAGAGGGAGAGATTTTTGAGATAACAATCATTATAATTTAACAAATGAAAATACTGGTAAAAAATTAAGTTTAATTAGCTTAAGTTATTCGTGCAAAACAGTTCCTTCATAAATGAGATTCATTGTTGAGGTAGTAAAATTATAACTGTACTTTATAGCTTATATATCTGCGTTTTCCAACAATATCTCAAAAATTAATTTAAAAATACTGGCAAATGCCTAGTATTATTTCTAGCTATTATATAAACTAGGGGGCTCTCCCCCCCCCTGCTTGCTAAAGATCGCCAACCCCAAGGAGAATTGCGTTATAATCCTTCCAGGTTTGCTACGCAAACCCTCTTCGCTTCGCTCGCTTCAGTGAAGACACTGCGCGTATATATATATGAATATATATTTATGAATCAGCTTTATTTTGCTTCTGATGCTTTAATTTAAATCAGCACACATTAAAATTTTTTAGAGTCAAAAAAGATATTTTTATTCATATAAAACTTTCAAAGAAAATTATGAGAGTGCATAAATAAACAAATATATAAGAGTTGCAAAATTAAAACAAATATAATTATTCTAAAAATCAATTCTAGAAACAAATTAGATTTATATTATTAATAAAGAGATTGTGGTGTGACATCTTAGCAATATGAACATAAAAAAAGACAACATTATGAATAAATAAAAATCTTAAGCTGATTTCCTTTCAATGCTTTCACCTTAATCAAGAAGGAATAAAAATTTTTGGCCCTGAACCTTATATTTGCAGGTACGATGCGTTCGAATAAAGCGTTATTTGTAGGTACTGTACTATAAAATAGAACGTTATTTGCATGTATCGTGCACTTGAATAAAACATTATTTATATGTACTGCACGGGGAAATCAAACGTTTATTGCAGGTACAGTAGAAACGGATAAAATATTATTTACAGGTATTTTCTATTCTGTTAACTTGTAGTTTCGTGTTTTCTTGATGACACTACACTATTTTAATTATTTCAGAATTTTATTATCAGTTAACCAATTAACTTATTTTATGACAGTGGCGCCATCTGCTTATGAATTCAAAAAGAAATTTTTTAAAAAACTTATTTTTATAATAATGAATTCTAAATTAAAAACTAAAATGAAGAAATAATTAATATAAAAAATAACTTTTTAGTACACTAATGAAACAGTGTTTTTAAAAACAGTTTTTATTCTTTTCTTAATTTAAAATACTTGTAAATTGGAGAGATGGAATTTACATTAGTAGTTATCTTGAATTTATCGGATAATATATCATGTTTGGAAAAAGGAATAAATTGCAGTAGAAAATTTATTTTCCCATAAGTTTTAGGAAAATATTATCTGAAACTATCCAAACTATTAGTCATACGGCAAAGAGGATGGAGGAAAAAGTGCTTAGGAATATGTAAAAAAATATGTAAAGATTTTTGGAAGTTTTTAATTTTCAAGGATTAAAAATAAATAGATTAAGGTGATACGAAAATGAGGAGATAATTATGGGAGGCAGAAGACAGTAATAATGGAGAGTGAAAACACCCGAAGAAAAAGTTTGTCACTCAGGGGCCGAACCCCGGAACATTGAATTGCAAGCGCAATGCCTCGACAATTGTACTATCGAAAGGCACGGCTGGAAGGTGAAACAGAAGTTTTTCTTATTTCAGCTGTCATTTATATCTCAGTTTGGAATTTTGAAGAATGCTGAATTTTAGATTGAGGGGAAGGTTTGATAAAATTTATTTGCAAGTTTTGGATTCAAACTTTTTTTTTTTTAGAAAAACCCAAGTCGCCGTCATAAACTATTTTGACTTTGACCTGAACGTTTTCTGGCTCTCATAAGCCATCTCCTTTATTTCTAACTGATCTCTTTTGAATCATTTCATCCAAAGTTTCATTACAGTGTAAGAAATATTGTGAACTCTACGTCTGAACCTCATGTTTTTTGCGAGAAAAAGTTATTTTACATCACAACGAATAATGGTAACATGTTATTCTTATTAAGTTATACCTAACATGGAAATAAATCCCCTTTTTCCGCCACGTCCTTTTCCGCCTTAGCGTTTTATATTTATAAATGACATTTTGGAACATATTTAAAATTATAGAGAGTCTGCATTACCAATATAAAGTAACTCGGCAGTCTAGTAACCTTTAATAGTAAAATGTGTGTATGAAGTGTAATATTTCAAAGATTTTTCTTGTTATAGTTTCTAATACAATATATCTACACTATTGAAATTCGACTGTATGTATGTATGTCCGGCTATCTTCACACGAAGCGCTGAACGGAGAAACTCGCGGAAAGTACCAAAGGATGGGAAATAATCCAAGGAATATATTTTGACCATTTAAATTTTAAAATTATAATTAGTAAAAAAGATATTAATTAAAAACTAATTTACAACAATACTTTTCATTGTTGCAGCGCAATTCAAACCGTTTTCAATCTTTAAACAAATATTTAAATGCGTGCTTCTAATTCATTGTTGAAAACAGCAACAATGCAATATGGATCCCTCAACAATGCAATGTGGATGACGTTGTGTGCGGGTTTTGGTAACTGACACAAAGAAAGAGGAAAAATTAAATCGCTTAAATAGGGTTTTTACTAAAAATGTTGTTTTCGGCGAGATTTTACTTTGAGAGTTCATATATGCACTGCATCGCGCTTCATACGTATATAAACTTGAGGCGGGCATATGAAAAAATATGGATTCCGAGAAACGCAGTTACCTCCTTCCCTCCGTACTAAAGTTAGACAAAAAAAATTTCGTAATCGGACTAACCATTCATTTCGTCACGACACGATATAAAGTTTTTTTACAAAATAACGGCATAATTTTTTAAATAGGCGATTTCGATGCGTTTTAATGGACGGAATGTTTGAACCTCTCTTTTCTTCTTATTTATTTTGGAGAGAATGTTGGGGATGTGTCAAGTGACCTTACTTTTCCTCTCTGCCAGGGAATGAAGCATTATTCGAGATAGCCCGAGCGACGCCGGTCCAAACAGCTAGCATAATTTCGTGATTGATAAGAAACAGGGGAAATGAAATCGCTCAAATAAGGTTTTTACTAAAAATGCTATTTTCCGTGAGGTTTAACTTTGAGATTTCATGTATGCAGAGCATCTTGCTTCATGTATATATAAGCTGGGGCGGGCATACGAAAAAATATAGATCGATATACACGGTATAATTATTTTTACAGAATAACGATTTTTTTTGTATTTTTTGGCGATATTTTTAAAATAAGTCTATTTCGACATGTTAATGCGGACGGAATGTTTGAACCACTCTTTCCTTTTATTTAGGAGAGAATGTTGGGCATTGTCACGTGACCTCACTTCTTCTATCCGCCAGGGAATGACACATTATTCGAGATAGCCCGTGCAACGCCGGGCCATGCAACTAGTATATATATAGACACGCTATTAAAATTCGATCGTTTGTATATATGTCCGGCTATCTTCTGACGAACCGCTGAACGGAGAAACGCGAGGAAAGTACCAAAGGAGGGGAAATAATCCAAGGAATTTATTTTGGCCATTTGAATTCCGAAATTACAATTAGTAAAATTGATATTAATTAAAAACTCATTAACAACAATACTTTTCATTGTTCTAGCTCAATTCAAACCGTTTTCATTGTTTAAACAAATATTTAATTGCGCGTTTCTGTTTCATTGTTGAAAGTAGCAACTATGCATTGTTGATCCCTCAACAATGCAGTATGGATGGCGTTGTGTGCGGGATTTGGTAATTGATACAAAGAAACAGGGAAATTTAAATCTCTCAAATAGAGTTTTTATTAAATAGGGATTTTCCGTGAGGTTTTACTTTGAGATTTCGTGTATGCATTGCATCTTGCTTCATGCGTATATATTTCAGTTCAAATAAATAGTAGTTACATTTGTTTAATTACATCAGAGGTGGAGAGCCAAGGAGTCGGCCTTTTTTGGAGGAGTCAGTTAAAAAAAATGCTGTAGTCAGAGTCAGTTTGAAAACCATGTTTTAATTTTTAAAATTTGGAAGTATAATTTTTCATTTTAAATTTGTATTAATTATTATACGTTTTATTGTTTAAAATTTTAAAATAACATTTCTTTTTCCAAATCTCTCGTGTTTTCATTCAAACCATACTGTTCTAAGGTAATAAAACGACTTGATTTGAAAGTTTTAATTCAACAATATGCGATTCAAAGGAGATATTTCTAGAATAAATAAGACAATAAATTTGTAAAAAAATAAAGTGGAGGTGGGCATATGAAAAAATGTGGATCACTAGCAACGCCGGGTTATTTCCTTCCTTCCGTACTAAAGTCAGACAAAAATAATTCCGGAATCGGATAGAGCATTCATATCGCCATGACACGGTAAAATGGGTTTTTTTTTTTTTTACAAAATAAGAACTTTTTATATTTTCTAAGATTTTTTAAAAAATAAGTCGATTCCAACGCGTTTTTGAGGACTGAATGTTTGAACCGCTCTTTTCTCCTTATTTATTTAGGAGAGAATGTTGGACATGTATACGCGACCTCACTTCTCTCCGCCAGAGAATGGCACATTATTCGAGATAGCCCGTGTAACGCTGGGCTAAGCAGCGATCCTGATTTTAGCTGGGTTATTTCCTTCCTTGCGTACAAAAGTCAGACAAAAAACAATTCGAGAATAGGATAGACCAGAGGTTCCCAACCTGTGGTATGCGGAACCCTGGGGTTACCCAAAGGACCATTTGGGCGTACGCGAAATAAAAGTTGTCAATTCCGGAAACAAGAAAACATAAGGGATTAAAAAAGTTAGAGATTTTGTTCCTCCACGTAAATACTTGGTTTTTAATATTTATAGTTGATTAATATGGAGTGTATTTTCAGCCATCCTTATAAGTTAATGCGAAATTATTACAATGCTGATTTCATTTGTTTTGGCATTGATCTGCTATTGTAACTAATACTATTGTAAACATGCAATAAAAGTCCAGCAAATTTTACAAATGTTATTAATTCGAGTCATTTGACTCTTAAGCTAACCTAAGGCCTTAACATTATTGATAATAACTTCTTTGCATAGTCGGATGGTTGGTGGTGATGGGGGAGGATATGTCAATAGGGGTAGGCGAAAATATGAAAAAAGCATTGAGGATATAAAGGTTGGGAACCCCTGAGATAGACCATTCATTTCGCTAGGGAATGGTATATTTTTTTTACAAAATAACCACTTTGTTTTGGATTTTTATAAAATTGTCGATTTTGACGCGTTTTTGCGGGCGGAATGTTTGAACCACCCTTTTTTCCTTATTTATTTAAGAGAGAATGTTGGGCATGTGTCACGTTACCTCTCTTCTTTCCGCCAGGGAATGACCTTATTATTCGAGATAGCCCGTGCAACAACGGGTCACGCCGCTAGTATATATATATATATATACTAGCAGCGAGCATATATATCAAAACAAACAAGAAACTTAAGACAAAACCTCACAATACATACTATATATATATATATATATATATATATATTGTATGTTTTTTATATTTTGTCTTCTGTTTCTTATATGTTTTGATATATATATATATTATATATATATAATGTTAAACAACACAAAAAATATAAAAAAATTGAAAATTCAAAAATTACATAAATACAAGAAAAATTATATTAAAAAGACATAGCTATTTCTGCATTCGCGCAAAAACTGCGATAGCGAAAAAGGCAAAATATCAATACATACAAGAAACAAAAAGACAAAAAAAATGAAGACAAAAACCTTGACAATTTGAAAAATATCAAGCTAGCCGCCCATCAGGAGGAGAAGGCCCGTCTATGATATTAATTAGTTTTTTTTTGCTAAATGAGATACGAAAGTCGTAAAAATTCGTCGCTATCCCCTCAAGAAGGACAAACCATGAAAATGGAAAAAAATCTTGATTAAAAGACATATACAAAGAAGTCTATTTGAAAAAATTGAGAGATAAAAATTCAAATTTATAAGACCTAGATTAAAATATAATATGAAACACAGAAATATTCACAAGAATATAAGAGAGAAAAATGAAATGTAGGGTTTCCACCGCTGGAATCCGCACAAGAGTTAATGTATTTAATAACATTGTATATATATATATATATATATACGAAACATCATTATTATAGGTGAAGTGTATAGTATCTGGGTCAAGGAATAGACATTTGTTTTTTCAATCCATTTATTCCACCGTAGAAAATGCTTGAGATAATTTTTCTAAATATGAAGGAATCATAGTTTAAAAATGCCCTTGACCAGAATTAAAGAGGTAACACGCCAAGCGCCTCTCTTTTAATGTCAGCCTACATGTTGAAATCAAAAAGGGCAGATAGGAATGAGCAGAAAGTTTAAGCACCCAAAAAAGGAGATTTTCCCGGACAGACTCGTGACTCGAAATGAAAGTAGAAGTGTGCTTAATATGATAGAAGTAGAAGTACTTAAAAATGAGGTATAGTTAAAATTAATTAAACAAAGTTAAAAATTAAATTTTATTATAGTGGTCTTGCCCTAAGTCCTGATTTAACTTCATAGAAAACGTGTGATGTAAATTCAGAACTTTTGCTTATCAAAATAGTAAGCAGTATTCTTCAGTCAAAGTACTGAATTAGGCCATTGAGGCTGTTTGGTTTGAACTAAAGCCATAACTAATACAGAACTTAATGTTATCGATGGAAAACCATGTATTTCACGTCATTGAATAAAAAGGAACAATAATCAAGTATTAACATTTTAGCTTTTAATCGTCTTTAGAAAATGCATGTCTCATGTGCTTAAACTTTTGACACACCTATTTTTGTATTTTTGCTATATTCGATGGTTGAAAATAAAGTTTCGAGCAGGATTGTATTTCAATTCTTTATTTTTTATAGGAATACTGATTTAAAATAGAGTGTATATTTTAAAACTTTATTTTAAAAATATTGCTGGGCTTAAACTTTTGATACTATATATATACACACACATATATATACAAACATACAAGAAACAAAAGACAAACATTTTTATATTTTGAAAAAATATCATGGCAAGCCTCTCGTCAGGCAAGTCCACTTATGATGTTAATAAGTGCTTTTTTCTGCTAACGACATACGGAAAAACGTAAAAATTTTGTTGTTATCCCTTCGATTATAAAATCAAAAGCCAAAAAACCAAATACACGGAGCCTAGAGTAAAAACAAAATAAAACACAGAAATATTCACAAAATATGAAAACTTACCACCGTTGGAATTCGCAAAAAAACCACCGGAGCTGCAGAAATAGCTTTCTCTCTATTTAATATGGCTTTTCTTGTACTTGTGTAGTAATTGAATTTTTGCATTCTCCACAAATTTTTATTTTTATTGTTTTATATCTTATATATATATATATATATATACATATAAGGAACAAAATTAATTATATTATCTGGTCAATTATGCTGTTTCATGGTAAGAATTTTGGTTGTGGCAACATGTGATGTCAATATGATTGGCGGGTTATATTGAAAGAGATGAACTCTGGTAAGTATAAGAGGAGACACTGATTAGTTAATGTTTATTGAAAAGTATGGGTATTTTATAGAATTATATATTTACTGTCTTTAGTGCAATATCATAGTGCAATATAATGTTATATTACATAATTTTATCCTGAATTTTAGTCGTTTATATACAGTTATGTTTTATTGTTAGGGTTAGTATAAGACTTTTCTTTCTAAATTCTTTCATTTTGGAGTAAATTACCCTGTTTGTTTTTTCAACAACAATAGTAACAGGGATGGTTTGTACAGCAAAATTAATTTAACCTGGCTAAAGCTTGTCCACAGCCAAGCTGCTATATTAATTGTTGAAAACTCCATTTACTTGGTTTGCCTATTTCAATACTTTTAATAACAACAGAGTTTTTTTACTTGTTTACATATAAATGCTTAAACTTGATTTTTGTTCAAGGTATCTTTATTATTTTCTATTTTTTAGATTTTATTTAAAATTGATGTATTGTCCAAATAATGACTTTTAGTATAGGATTTGATTCTTGATATGTTTTGTTTACTTCATTTCTGTATGTGTGTCTTCTGTACAAGTTATATTTGGATTTATAATATATATATGTAATAATCTCAATTAATTTTATTTCAAATTCTAATATTATATATTTTAAACTCTTAATGTATTCTAAAATCACTTATCTGAAACTCCAGTTTCGTTCTATGTACCGCTCTGGAGGTATATTAAATCTCTCGTTTTGACATATTTATTACTAAAAGAATATTTTAATCGTTTCCACGCGCACACAACTCGCGAAATCAGCGACTTATTGTCGCCATGCATTTTCCCTATAACACTTACGTAATATACTAAAAATAGCTATTATTCCCTTCACTTTGATCACATGTCTATCTGTTAAATCCCTACCTGAGAAAAAGCAGGGATTTTCTCCTCTCTTCTGGCATGAAAACTTAAACGAAGATGTACGTACATTCCGTCACTCTCCGATAATAAATGAAAATTAGAATTTAACTCGGCCTGTTTAATC
The DNA here is from genome assembly GCA_013235015.1 of Araneus ventricosus. Lineage (NCBI taxonomy): Eukaryota > Metazoa > Arthropoda > Arachnida > Araneae > Araneidae > Araneus > Araneus ventricosus. The sequence continues at coordinate 2,664,238 of BGPR01000019.1, read as the reverse complement.
ATTTAACGACTACAACTACGAAAACATTATATATATATATATATATATATATATATATATATATATATATATATTCATTATCATAATTTATTAATGCAGAAGAAAGCCTCAAATGCTCAAAATAGGCGTTATTTTGCATATCATTTCCTTTTATGTTGCAAAATTATTCTTTTATGCCAAAACCATTTACTTACACATTACTTATTACATTACAACAAACTACTAAAGCTATGCTCATTATCATACAATAGGAACAATAAACATTTTCGATGCCACGTCATCGTAAAATTTTAAACAAATATTAGCTTAGAATATATTTTAATTTTATTGCATCATAGAATAAGCTTAAAATAATTGTGAATATCATAACATTAGCCGTTTCTTCTTCTTTATTATTATTACTAACATTTCACCAAAGCAATTTTTATGAGCAACTGATAATTTTCTATTGCCGAAATATTTAATACACTTTCTTCCAAAAGTTAAGGACAATTCTTAAGATTTGGAAAAATTAGAGTTAATATGGATACTATGTTTCGCAATCAATTCCGGAGAATCGTGGGACATACTATCGTCGTAACTCACATTTTACACTGAAGATTCGGTCACGAGGGCAGTTAGGAGGGCCACCAGAAAGGGATGAAGGCGAAAATGGAGTTTGACCCATCCTGTTTCAAAAAAAGCAGATACAGAGAAACAACTTTCTACAATGGTTGTGTTTGATGTGCATAATATTTAAATGCAATTTCGTAAACGCAGCTCCAATATTCCGGAAGATATAAAGGTTTTCTTAAATAGTCCCAAATTTTTCAGCAGGGTTTTTGCTTATAATATCGAGAGTTTTTCACCAAATTGTTCGAAACTTACAGAATACTTGACAATATGTAAAAAAGCATTGTATTAAAATATGAATTTAAAAATTTGAATATTACAGAAAATATGAGCATTTGTAGTAAATACTTTTTACTGCGCATATGCAAAACATAGCGTAATTTTTCTTTTATATCTTCAGAGCCATATATATAGGGCAACTTATATAAAAATTCCAGTTCAATATCATTAGTATTCAGAAAGATGATGATCGGTGACATTTTTTAAGCTTCAATCTTCGAATAGTAATCGTCGAAATGTTGTTTAAATTATGTATTTAACTTATAAGTATACATGATTATTCAGGATATTCAACTTCCATAAAATTCAATATTATCGTTCGAAGATTCAAGTTAAAAAAAAGATCAGTTTTTACAAGAACTCTCTTCATTTAGCTTCTCTTAAAGTGTACCGAAATTCTCCAAGTTGCCATGCCGATATCTTTCTGAATACTAATGATATTGAACTGGAATTTTTATATAAGTTGCCCTATATATTCGGCTCTGAAGATGCAAGAGAAAAATTACGCTACCTTTCGCACATGCGCAGGAAAAAGTATTTACTACAAATGCTCATATTTTCTGTAATATTCAAATTTTTAAATTCATATTTTAATACAATGCTCTTTTTACATATTGTCAAGTATTCTGTAAGTTTCGAACAATTTGGTGAAAACCTCTCGATATTATAAGCAAAAACCCTGCTGAAAAATTTGGGATTTTTTAAGAAAACCTTTATATCTTCCGGAATATTTGAGCTGTGTTTACGAAATTGCATTTAAATATTATGCACATCAAACACAAACATTGGAGAAACTTGTTTCTCTGTATCTGCTTTTTTTGAAACAGGATGGGTCAAACTCCATTTTCGCCTTCATCCCTTTCTGGTGGCCCTCCTAACTGCCCTCGTGACCGAATCTTCAGTGTAAAATGTAAGTTACGACGATAGTATGTCCCACGATTCTCCGCAATTGATTGCGAACCATAGTATCCATATTAACTCTAATTTTTCCAAATCTTAAGAACTGTGCTTAACTTTTGGAAGTGAGTGTTTTATTCTGTGTACAGAAATAATTTTCACATTTTTCACAAACATATTCTTCTCATTTAAATTTACCTAAAAGGATGCACTGATTTCTCAAAATAATGAGATGATTTTTTATATCGTATAAAAGGAATTAATTACATGATATTGTAATTGGGTGAATATCTATTTAAATGGAAAATTTTCTTTTCCCGGAACTCAAAAGATGTGTTGATATAAATATAATTTCCAAGAGTACAATAAAATATGTTTTGATTAATAAATTTTATTTAATTTAAAATAAACCTTTAAATCATTCAATTTATCATAATTATTATTCGGGGGACAGATCACATATTTCTTTCAAAGAGTTCAGTGAAAAAAATTTGTATTGGAAAATATTTTTTTCCGTAGCAGCCTATCAGAATTTTTAAAAGGCCTGTATTTAAGGGACATTCCTAATAGTTTTTTAAGGATTCTAATTAGTATTTTTTTCTGAATTCCTCCTTGCACAATAGGGATTATATCGATTATGCAAAATAAGTCCTTGAAGATTCTAAATTAATGATAAAGAAATTAAGATTTTTTTTGCTGCAGCACTTTTTAATATTCATTTTTAATTTTCCAACATCTTTAGCTGAGATTCTCGAAATTTCAGCAAAAATCTATTCTTATGATTAGAGTAAATTAAATGTCATCTTTGACAAACAATTTAATTGCCAATTTTGTTAGAATAAGGAAGTACTATAGAAATTCCAAAAAGGAAGTTTTGAAGATTTTCAATTTATCCTTGAATTTCAAATGATAAAATATAAAACTTAATATAAATTTAGAAATGTAGTTTATACATTTTCATTATGAGTTTCAAACGCAATAAATTTCGTATGTATTTCAAACAAACCAATCTAAATCTTCTCATTTAACTACTTTCCTTTCTACATGATTTAATTCCGTCCTAGAAGCTCAAGTAGCTCACTTGAATGTAAATTCTTTGAGATGAATTCATCCAAGTATTTATTTTGACTATCTACATGCTTCTGAGCAAAATAAGAACAGGTTATATTGATTTAATGGAATATCAACAGTCTTTGTCTGGATATCCGGAATAAAATTTTTGCCTGATTTTTTTATTTCTTTTATAATGCATGAATCTTATGAGATTCATGCGATAGTCAGTATTTCCTTCTCTACTCTATAATATATGACTTGGTTTGTTCGGAAACTGAAATTCCTTCTTTAAAGGAAAAATGTCTGCAAAAGACAAATAACCTTCATTATTTTTTATACAAAGTGACATATATGTCTTGTTTTACTAGATGTTTATATACAGGGTAATTCTGCGTTTATGGGACAAACTCTGAGGAGTGGTACAGCTTACCAAAATATACATTTTTTGTATAGGAATGTATAGTCGGAAGTGACGCGTTGAGGCACGGACACTAAAAATGAGACATCACCATGTATATCTTTATGAATTAAGCACGAATCCACGAACATTTTGAGATATGATTTGGGTAAATTATATTTGCTCATTTGAAAGTGTAAGCCTCTGTGGTCTCGTAGAAGGGACTCGGCTTCCGGATCGGAGGGTTGCGGGTTCGAGTCCCAATTTCACGAAACGATTCGTCATGTATGTTCGCACGTTGTACGTTAATTTTGTCGATGATCAAATGCCTCCCCGCTGGTTATTTTTTATATCTATGTTTTGTTTCACAAGATGTTTAAATATATCTTCATGAATTAGGCAGCGGTTTCTATGATATGAACGATTGAGCACATATTTGTCATGGCGAGCGTATGTTATTTTCATGCCATGCATATACATTGTCAATATTTTACTCTAATGCGCTATTCCGTAAATTCTACAGGATTTAAATAAAATATATGGACGTCATCCAAAATATTGAATAAAAACAGCTAATAATAGAAATATGTAAATAAATAAAAGTAAATAATAGAATTTAATGGTATTCCAGGCCACATGATTGAAGATTTCTGTTACATATTGGGAAAAAGAAGCGTTTAAATTTGTACAAACTCATTTATAACTTTTTTTATGAATATAAACAATCCCTATTGAAACTATATGAATGATACGAACTGGAATTCTTGCAAATACAAAGATAAGTTGATATAAACTGTTTAGCAGCTTTTGAGATAATTTTTTTTAACCTTTAATGATGACATAGTGTGAAGAATTATTTTTTTCTCTAGCGAGATTCTAACAAGATTTAACAATATGATACATTCGAAAAATTAAATATCTGTATTATGTAAAAGGGAAGAATTACAAAATTCCCATTAGCAAAACTTTTAAAAGTGTCTTATCAAAAAGCTGTCAAAACATTTATTTCAAAACTCTGTATTAAACTTTGTGTCTGACGCATTCAGAGGATCTTTGTGTGATAAAAATGTTGCTAGAATAACATCCCGCATTTTCTAGGATACATCCAACATTTCTTCGAAGACCTTTTCGTTCTAGTAGAGATTTTTATCAACATTTTATAGGTGGCAACTACGGATTCTTGATCTGTCAACATACTGAACTCTGTCAACATAATATTTATTTTCTTTCGGCTAGTCTTTTGAAATAAAGTGTCCAGCATCTGAGAAGATCTTAACGGGTCCAACTCCTCACAGTTTATATATAGGAATTTCTCTGCTACGTTGGAAAAGCAGTGTTTATAAGCTGTCTTGCAGTGACACAATTCATCTGAAGAGTTTCCTACATTCCATTACATTTGGATTTACGCAATTCTCGTTTGATGTCGAAAATTCTCTAGAAGATATCTAAAATGTTTCTTGCAGCAAAATTACTCAATCGTTTTGAATATAGACAATAATATTTTCTGTAAACCAAGAGTAAATAAGTTTTTATTCATTTTCAAAGATTTCCCAAAATTTGAAAGAGAAAAATGCAGTTTTATGATGATATCCTCTAAATAATGTTGCGTACTGTATCTACATAATGAATTATTAATGTTTCATTGGAATAAGCGGAAAGAATACAATATGCTATTGCATGCTGCTAAAATAAAAATAACAGACACTGCTAGGGTTTTCATATATAAAATAGCAGAAAACATATATTATATGACAACGAAATTTAAGTTAAATGAACCGTCGCAGGTCCCAAGACCGCAAATACATAGCATCAAAGCCTGCTCCTATTTGAAGAGTCCAGTACAAAGCATAATAATAACAATAATAATCCGCGAATATTATAGATTCCCCTCAAAGCAATTTAGAATATCGTTTCAAGCCAAATTAAATATTTCTAGAAAACTGTAAAATGTAAATTATTCAACATTTCATTATAAACATTACATAGTAATATAAAATTAAACACTCCTTTAAAAAGACATAAGATACATTATATGGCTTAACAATTAAAACTGAAGACGGTTTGCTTATTTTGGGGCGATTTTTGTGTATGGTTAATTATGGTTAAGAAATTACAATTGTATTCGAATTCTGAGAAATCATTTTCCAGCTTTTTGAAAAATTTTGGGATTAATTTAAACAACACAAACTCTGTTCAAGTTTAGTAGTTTATTGTTTTGAATTGATTTGGACCTGCATTAAGCGTAAAACTGCTAGATTGTATTATTACCTGCAATATAACATCTAATATTTATTTATAAGGCTGGTGATGCGCGACAACATCTATAAGATTTCTTGAGAGATGATATCTACTATAGGCCACTGATTTTTTCTCACACACATATTTTGACACTTCCTTTTCCATAAAATATTAACAAATATATTTAATCACGAATCCCAGTGATTTAGCTGGCAAATTGCCAAGCAAGTTCTATTCATTCTGAAAGGAAGAAAGACATCAATAAGCCTCATAATTTCTTTGGTAAAAGTGTGATATTTGTTTATTTCTGTTTTCTTTCTAAAGCAACTGTTGCTTTTAAATGCTTTTTTGTTAACTGTTATGTTTTATTTTAATGGCTATCTTTTGCCTTTACCACAACTGTCATTTAACAATCCACTCTCTTATCTCGATCAATGAATTACTGATTTTGAAATAGATTAGTAGATCTTTCTAAAAAGTTTACTGATTTTGAAATAGATTAGTAGATCTTTCTAAAAAGTTTATGTCCATGCGCAGAAGCATTTAGTGCTCTTGGATTGCTGGAAGAACTGTTCTACTAAAATACGATAGGTTAGGTACACATTTTCTGATACACTGTATCCATAGGATTTAAATTATGTTGAATTAATACTTCCTTTGCATTAATGGATGTATCTGAATATTTTTAAAATCTGATAAGTTTTATTTTAAGCATCTGATTTATACAAAATTTGGACGAATAATCTTTATGCTTTGTGGAATAACGAACCTTGCACATTTTTCGAAGTAATTTTAAATTTCTTTATTCATTTGTTTAGATATCTTTTGACAGCTAGAATTACTTATGCTAACTAAAGATTAAACCCACTAACTAGGTATAAATTATTATACATGGTTATTTCAAACGATAAAAACTTAGCATTTTAATCCTTCCTCGAAAGTCCATTAAAAACCAGCACAAATGGGATATATCTTTCTCTAAAAAGTATCACTATTTTTCGAAATATTGAAAAATAGTTTTTAGATCTTTCTAAAAAGTTTACTGATTTTGAAATATATTAGTAGATCTTTCTAAAAAGTTTATGTCCATGCGCAGAAGCATTTAGTGCTCTTGGATTGCTGGAAGAACTGTTCTACTAAAATACGATAGGTTAGGTACACATTTTCTGATACACTGTATCCATAGGATTTAAATTATGTTGAATTAATACTTCCTTTGCATTAATGGATGTATCTGAATATTTTTAAAATCTGATAAGTTTTATTTTAAGCATCTGATTTATACAAAATTTGGACGAATAATCTTTATGCTTTGTGGAATAACGAACCTTGCACATTTTTCGAAGTAATTTTAAATTTCTTTATTCATTTGTTTAGATATCTTTTGACAGCTAGAATTACTTATGCTAACTAAAGATTAAACCCACTAACTAGGTATAAATTATTATACATGGTTATTTCAAACGATAAAAACTTAGCATTTTAATCCTTCCTCGAAAGTCCATTAAAAACCAGCACAAATGGGATATATCTTTCTCTAAAAAGTATCACTATTTTTCGAAATATTGAAAAATAGTTTTTAAACAATCAGTTTCGTAATCTTAACCTTAACAAAGTTCCCCCCGTCCTCCCTTAGCACTCGGGGGCACTGAATGACAGTCACTGCAATAGCTCGAGTACGGAGGCCAGAATTCTACTAGCCATCACTGGCCATGGCCCGAAGCCTCCCGTAGGAGGTACGTACTATCTCTGGCGGATGGTAATTCGACCCCCAACATTATTGCACTCCCAGGCGAAGCGAGATCCCGCTTATTTTTCTGGTGGCTTCTCATCCACAATTCGTGGTATCCCTCCCCTTTCCGGAGAAGCAACCAGTTTGATCTAATTTAAACCATTTTAGGATGCTGCTATAGGCTAACCATTTTGAACTTTCAATAATTAATTTGCTCTATTTTTTCCGGCAAAACTCCTTTTTTCTCTCTGAAATTATTTAGAAAAGCTTCGAGCTTTCTATAAAATTTAATGCAGAATAATACAGTCACTTTCTTTTCAAATATGCTGCTTTGTTCCTCCTATCAGTACAACTATAAATAAATTAAGTTTACCTTATTTTATTTCAATTAATTGCTATTTGCGCAAACATTGAAAAGAAAAATGTTGTTATAAGTATGCACTGCAAGTAAGTTTACATTTCTGGAAGCAGAATTTATTATTAATTTCTCACAATTTCGTAATAAATTTAAAATTAACATATAAGAAATTACAGCCACCTCAAAGAATTAAAAAAAATTAATTTCGATCTTCTACATTAGGGAAAAAAATGTTGGATATTGAATTTTAATTCTTCGAAACATAATAAAGATATATTGAAGTTATATCAGAGAAATTATCAGGGAAAATTTCTCTAACTTGTAAAAGTGGGAAGGAAAAGAAAAAAGTGAACACTTTTATGAAGACTGATTATCCACATTTCTTTATTTCACACTTCATTTTAATTTATGAAATATTCGAACATCAAAAAAAGGCGCTATCCAAAATTACTCCTCTTTTACTATAAATTGACTAGCTAACCCTTAATGACCCATTGAGTGGGTACTTTTATTCCTCCACCAATGTTAAAATAACTTCGATACTTTCAACTTCTATACTTTTTCAATGCGCGGGATTCGTGATTTTGTATGTTTTTTGTTGTATGTTTCTGTTTTTGCATTTCTAAATACATACATCCGAAAATATTTTCAGTTATGATTTAAATCAATCAAAGATACTTCCGCAGCTCATCTAGAAGGCCGCAGTGCCTAGTAGAAGAGACACATCTTCGGGGTCAGAGGGTTGCGGATTCGAGTCTCGGCTTCACGAAAAGATCTGCCATGCATACTCGCCTGTTGTACGTTAAATCTGATGAAATGTCCTTCTACTTGTGTGGTGCGGAAGCTTGGAGAGATGGATGAAGGCTCAGGAGTTGTCCTCGTTATCTTACCATGGTGTAAAATTTCGAGGCCTAACCCAAAACAGCCCTCGTGTTTCTTAAAAGCGGGATGTTAAATTAAATAAACTCTACTCCAAACTAATCCACATCGCATCTTACAGATATTCGTAGGAACTCATTTACATTTAGTTAATTTTGGATGAAACTCTTGAATAATGCGAATATAAATATAAAATGTCAGATAAATGAATTTGAATTTCAAATAATGATTCCTTATTGAAATACGTGCTATCTTTTTGATTTAAAGTGAGTGATGCTACTATTGTATATAATTTATTGGTATGGCATTCGCTTGGATTCCCAGGGCCCTGTGGTGGAAATTGTTGTACTCATCCACCCTGCACCCACCCAACCGGTTAGATAACCCTTGAGGTTATAGGTACCAGGGGAGTGGGTTGGCGTCATGTCATGTATAGAATTTATTTCATTTTCTTGCTTTCGTTTATTTTAATCTATTACCAATATTTCTTAAGCTGCTTCAAATCACTACCTCTTTTTGTGCAAAAACTTAAAAAATAAATAATAACAACTCTATATTTGGCTAAAATTGTTTTGTTAGTCATGGAAATAAATCATTCATGTGGGAGAATCATTTTAATTTATCATGCATGGAGAAAATAATACAATTGCTCGACACATTTTAAAGTATCATGCATGGAGAAAATAATACAATTGCTCGACACATTTTAAAAAAATGTTTCTAAAAGGTAGCTTTCCCAATGAATTCTATTCCTATTTCCTTTGACATACGTCAAGTACGACGTGTCAAGAATACTATCCTCTTCAAAAAAAACACTTCTATGCAACTTTTCTGGATGCATCTAGAATTTTACAATCCAGACTCCTTTTTGTTCAAAAATTCGTGTTCCGCTAGTAGATTCTGCCATTGTAATTCGCAAAGTCATTCATTATGATTACCATTCCTTTGAGGTTATGAAATAAGGGTTAGATTATATCTATTCTTTTTTAAGAAATCACCAATACATGCTTATTTGATATGACAAATTCGGAACTCCAATTTAATATTACATCCCATAGTGCATCTTTCTGAAGAAAAAATATTGACACGTTACATCGCAGCGTAAGATAACGTGCATTTAGATGTCAGATGGCGAAGTCCGTTGAATTTGTCATGATATCAAAATGTAACATAAATTGACTCCATTTTTATTTATCAAAATTATTGAAGAATTCATAAATGCATGAGTTGTTAAAATTTTCGTTATCCGAAAATTATACTGTGCGATCCTATTTGAAGTCAGTTTTTACAATTTAAGAAGCTAGTGATGTATACGAATTTTTTTTAAAAAATGAAGTTGATTCATTAAAGCTGAGTCGAAATTCGACTTGGTGGTAGGAAAAAGAGTTAGAAACACTTTTTAAGCATGTTCAAATAAGTATTACATGGAAATTTGGGGTGAAAAGGAAATTCTTAGGTTAATTAAAGATTCCATTTACAGATTTAAATTTCGAAAGTGATAATTGATATGTTCTTTCGAGATGATTTAATTTGATTTAAAGGAATCATATTGATATTTTAATGCGCAACATCTGAAAGTCCTTTTGCAAACCTGACATGTTAGTGTGGCAATTTGTTACAGTTAGTTATGTCGTGGGTCACACAATGTTCATGAAAATTGAGTTTATTCTGTATAACGAAATCAGGTTAACCGAAATAACCTTCCGTTGCCCTAGGACAAACATATTCTAGCCATTGTATAGATTCTGAAACTAGAATTGAGAAACATATGGTAATATCGAAAACATTTAATGAATTTACTTTTACAAAATGTTGCAACAATTCGTTATAAATCTTATTACATATTAGCATCTTCTTTATAATTTACATCTTGATAATTGGCATTAACAAACTTAAAGAACTTTCTAACAAAAATATGAAATCCATTGCTAATTGGGTCGCAATATGAGAGAAAATTCACACTATTGAAATCCCGTTCCATAACGAAGTTTCCCGAGTCAACCAGTTCAGTATTTGATTAAGGTAAACTAATGCAGGTTCGCTCGTCTGCATTCTTTGAAGCTCAAACTGAAAGAGAGTTGTCATTCTGATTCATTCTGAATTTAAATTTCACTCTGCATACAAAGACTCTTTTTTAATACTGCGTAAACTTTGTTCCTTTCAACTTTCAATGCCTAGACGGATTTAGTCTCTAAATAATATTAACACAGGAAAGACGGGAAGTTACTTTCTACGTATAAACCAGGGAAGAACTCTTTTCGGGGCTCTGCGTTGAAATTAGCTAGATTAAAAGAGATAATGCAATGGAGTTATTCAACTGAAAACTGGCCTGCTTTTTAAATTCTGGGTGTTTTTAAAGCGGTCTCTAGAGCGGTGAATAAACTGCCAATGTATCGGAGGACGCGTTTTCAAAACAAGGAAGTAATTTAGGAATTGTTTCCATGAAGATCTTCGCACACAGCACTTGGCTATTTATGCTTTTAAACCTTATATGATTGGCAATCACTTTGGGATAACTATGGTTTGTGAAATATTTTCAACATACATCTATTATACACATTTGAGAAAACATTTCAGTATCTTTCAAATAATAGTTTCTACGCACACTCATCCAAACTGAAAACCGGAGATTTTTATTTCTGGAGTCAGGGGTGTGTCGTTGTGTAAAGTAAAAAGGTATCTTTCAAATAAATTCTGATTAATTCGTTAAAACAATGTGCAAAACAATCCAGGATCTAAAATAAAAAATAGGCACTTCTTTGTTGTTAAATTTCTCGTAAAAGGCTTAATGTCATTTTATTGTTTCAATCTTATTAGCTATTTGTTAACTGGAATCACTTGCTTGTGTGCTTTGCAATATGCCTTTTGGGTTAAATTCTGTCTACAAAGTCTCCAGTTTGTCTAGAGGAAGATTAAGAGCTTGTAAATTCGGTTATTTGCTGAAACAAATACATTTTAGGCAATTATAATTCAGAAAAATTATTCTCAAAGAGTTGCTAAACAAGAAATGAACTTTCATTTCTCCAAAAATTTACTGTAAATAAACTACACATTGACCCGCCGTCTCGTGCCAAGTTTTATACCTTCATGGAAAAAAATTGCATATTGATCTTTAAATAGTTTAATTTACAGCATCATCCACTTGTTATCGAATCATCGTATCAATATCAATCATCAACATTTTAGAAAACATCGCAAGGTATTTTCGGTAAATATATATTAATTACTTTTGATATATACGGATGTTATGTCCTTTATATATATGATAGATACGAAGAGAACAAATGATACTATACCTTTATGATACAACCATCCAATAGCAAAAAAACGTATTTTATTTTCATTGCCAAATCTTCTCATGATTAATTTATAACAATTTAAAAATTTTGGTGAATTATAAGAGAAAATTCATGCACTGATATTCATGCACAGGGTACCTAAATACGTTTCAAAATAACTGTCAGAAACGCGACAAATAATAACACTTACTTTCATGAATTTCTGATTTTAAACGCAGTTACAAACTGGTTCTTACGCTAAAAAATTACAGTTAAAAATTATATTTATTTAGATAAGGACTGGCTAGTTTTTGAAGATTCGATGCAAAAAGCAAACTATTCCCTGAGCAACAATAAATCTTTATTCACTACAGCAGAGACTCTTCAACATTCCTTAAATTAATTAGCTAATTTTCTTTAACTTTTATTGTTTTAAATTAGGAAAAAACTTTGTATGACCACATTCGATAGTTGAATAAAGAAAAATCAAAAACTTTTCTTGAGTACAAAAACGAATTATTACGAGGTATAATGTTAACGAAACAAAAACCTTGATTTAATTAATTCAGCTGTTCCAATCGAAACACAAAATGAACAGAGAAGGAAGCTACGCTATTCCTTTACTTTTTTTAAAGAATTTGCTTGCTTTGTAAACTTGAAACTTTTTTCAGAAAGGAGAGTCAACTAGAAATCTTGTACCTTTTGAAGATTCTTCTAGGAGACAAAGACAATAAAAAGGTAACTTTGCATGTTAAGACAGTAGAAACTTCCTCTTATGTTGGGAGATGCGACAAAGAGGAAGATTAAAAATTCAAATTCATATCAAAGAAAAGCTTAAAATTTTACGAACAAGCTTCTTTTTTACATTTTTCTCTCTCTTAAAAATGTTCGGTTTGCTATATATTGTATATCATGCGTTTGCTTCGAAAGTTTCTTAGACATATATTTGGAGTGAAAATTTAAAACAATAAATTGAAAAGTTTATTATCTCTACAATACATGCTGTATTTAATTCGTAATTATCTCAAAATGTAAGAAAATAAATGCATTATTTGTAAAATGTGTTTTATTGAGTTTTTATTAATGATTTTTCCAACATCTCTACGCTTTTATAAGAAAAAACAATTAAAATATTCTTCTTGTTTTTAAAATTTTATCGTTTAATTTCATATATGTGGTATAATTCCTTTTTTATTTATGTATGTAACTGTATGTCGAAAAACAAAGCATCTGGATGAAAACATAACCTATTTGTTCTTCTTGGATTCCAACTAAATCGTGCGACAAAAGATTTAACGCCGTCATATTGCCTAGTTGATCTGGAGGCACAGCCTTTGGTTCGAAACTAAATTCCACCGATGCTACACGTGGTGAATCAGTCGTCCTGAATTAGAGATCTCTAGATGGGAGTAGTGTGGAAGTCTGGAGTGTTTAGTGCCGGCTAAGGCATAATTCTTGTCTTCTAACCAAGTTTGAAAATTATGATATCCAACTGCAGATAGTTTTAACTCTTTAAAAGGCCATTTTTTTCTAGTAGTGGTATAATAAAATAACTTTGTAATTGAAAATAATTTAAGAAAAGTAATTCATTCAGCTTATTGGATGACATTAATATTTTGTTAACTAATTTTATTACTTAATAATTAATTACCAATTCAAGACACTTCGTTATGGTCTGAGATAAGAAACTGGAAAATCTATGTTTTTGTTTCATCGAAACATTTGGCGAGAACTTAAGGAAACCTTAAAAACTGCATTTTAAAATTAGGTGAACTTGGTGGGAAGTATACTTCCCACGGTCTTAGAAAGGCTTAACAACTGGAAAAAAATCTAACAATTCAGTCAATAGTATCAAGATATCATATCAAGATTTCAGAAGAGAACAAGGAAAGATTTTCTTTCTACTTTAGTTAGATACTACGTATCTGAAAGCAAAACTGCGAACAATTTATAATGCTTGTTTTATTTCGTATTCAGGTATATAAAGTTCTACCAATGGTAACCAAAAGTAAAATTTTAAATTTTAGCAATATTATGTAAAGATGAATATTTATATAAAAGACAAATTTAGGTCCGTTAAAGGTCATATTAATTAGCATTCAAATGCATTTTTCCGAAATCTTGAATGTCAAATTATTGGTAACGTTCAGTGCCCGTATCGGCTCGTCAAAACAAAGAAAATAAAATACCCTTATTATGATAACATCGTAAAATTATTGCGCTAACACCAAAAACTTCTTGAAGTATGAAAAAAAGTGATCAGAAACATAACTGTAGGACATCGCTGGATAGCTTCTCAAATCGCATCAAAATAACCTGAACAATGTCAGTTGTTTGGTATTCAAGTCTCATCCATTCTACCTCAATAGAGAGCTCAAAACAACAAATTGAAAGAACCGCTATGATTGCAAAAATTGAGACGTGTCAGCGGTACAGAACGTGACTGTATGCAGTAATGGGAATTGCGTACAGTCATAAAAGAATAGAAAATACAGTTTTATGAATAAACGTAAGAAGAATATCCATTTAATATACCCTGGATGTGTTCTCCTTCACCGCAAGATGCTTATAAATCAGGTCAGTGAATTTCATTGCATTTGCGCTAGAAGTAATGAGTCTCCAAGAAAAATGAAGTGTCATGTTTCTTACTGTATCCTTTCTTACTATATCCTAATCTCTTATAATCGGGAGGTGCTTTCACGAAATGGATGTGAACACAGATAGCTGCCAGATTAACTGATAACAGAACGAGATTTAGGGACTCTATACTGTGTGCTACTAAAATGGCATGAATGTATGTTTTTCAGAAATGTGTTGAAATTGAAGTAAATTAAGACTTCTCGTGCTCACAAACTGGAACTTCTGTCTGTGATTTGCTATTGTTCTTTTTAGTGTCTTAGAAACATTGGAGTGATTAGCATACCGAATGAGTGGAATGTTCCATGCATGGATGACTTTATTGCATGGTAATGAATGCATAAGTATGACTTCTATGAGTTTTCTGCTATGCCTCGGTTTGTTTTTCCTTACAAAAAACTCATTTATTATATTAATTGTATTAGAACATAACCATTTTATTTCAATTTTATCATCACAAAAGTCTCAATAATAATTTTATTTGATTATTACATTGCTTGGTAATTCCTTTACTATTTATATTAATAAAGTAATGATGGGTTGTGTGCGTTATCATGCTTTATATTACATAAAAGCAGCTCTTTTCCTTTCAGTGTAACTTAAATTAAATATCGAGCCATTAAATGCATGTCTTAAGACATACTATATTTTATAATAAATGTTTCAAACATTTTTATCAATAACATAAAAGCTTATTCGTCTCGTGTTTAAACCACTACATATTCCAAAAAACTATTCTTGTAATTCAAACAAAAATTAGATTATTATAGAAGCGTTTCCTCTGAAAAGCAACGAGTGCCAATTACATTCATCTAATTCAAATATATTAAGTTTCAGACGCACAGCCACGGATGAGCTTCTAGGTTTTATTACGCTTTTTAACTTATTAAGCTCTAATAATTTTTGCCCTAATTTGAAATAATTTATTACCTAATGTTTATTTTTCCCATTTTAAAATGTTCAGGAACTTGCTTAGAATTTAATTTAACTTTAAAAATAAAACACTTAATTAAATTTGGATATAATTCAAATATTTTCTGTAATATGAATATAAATATTTACTAGTTTCAATTCCAGGTTTAATGAATTTCCTAGCTTGTCTACGGAGAAGACATACAATTGACATTCTTAAAGGATTATTTTTACACTTTGTGATCTGATGATAGACATTTTTCTGCTTGTTTTTACCTGAATCCTAATTATTACGGTAAATATTGAAGAGAAAGCGAGCTGAAGTGAAAAAAATAATCTCGACGCAAATTATCTTAATGATGTTTACCTAGACGGCAAATGAAATTTGTTCTGAAGGAAGATATGATAAAAGACATTACCGACACAGTGACATATTTCTGTAAATTATATTAATTCAAGCTTACGGTGGGAATTTATTGAAAACGCTATATTTGACTTTCTCGTTTGGCTCACGGCTCTTTTCTTCTTTATTGCACTCCCATAATGAGCCTTTTAGTTTAATTTAAATGAAGAAAGTAGAATACAATAAGGAAAATCAGGCCTCTGATACAGCCACAAATAAGTAAATAACCACAAATTCAATTCTTTATGAACGCGCCAAGAAATGTTTTCGCAGTTTTTCGTAAGATCATTCATTATTAATGACCGGAGGTGGTTTCGAAACTTTCGTGTGCCAGTTTTTTCACACGCTCTGCTTACAAGATCTCTTTTCTCTCTCCTCTTGACTGTTTAAAATGTGTCACGAAAGAAAAAAAGACGAAGAATGAGTAAGAAATGCTCTTTGTACTCTTTAAAACATTATAACATGGACTAAATATTCGTAAAGAGCTTTAATGGGAAGTATTACCTAAATTTCGGAAATCAATTCTTAAACCTACTACATAGTTCGAATTCAAATAAAATTCTAATAATTGATCAATTTCTATATTGACGCTGAATAATTCCGAAAACTCATTGTCCCAGTTTTTTTAATGGAATATTATTAATAAGATAAATCATCGAGTATATATCACTATAAAATATCGTTTAGAATTTTAATTTTAAAGTTGAGTTCTTTTTCTTTTTTTAAATTATATGTCCCGCCTTATATTTCTCAACACCACACAAATGTAAACATTTATTTGAGAAAATCGAAATAAGGCTGAAAAAAACATCGCAATATTCTGATTCTTCATGATATTTTAATACCAATAATACATATAACGCTCTTTTCTCATTTTATGTTGAAAATATTATTAAAATATTATTACTTTATGTTGAAAACACAATTCTACCACAGAGAAATCAAAATGACCCCCAAAATCAGTTTAAAATTTGTTTACTAACATTCAAAAGTGACATTGATTTCTTGATGAAAAAAACATAATTCTATCTGTACTTAAGAAAAAATCACTCTGTAATTTTTAATTAATTAATTTTAAATTATTTTAATTTGTTTTGTTTCACATTCAGTTTGTTGCAGCGTCTGATGGCCTGTTAATGAGTGATCAGTTTGCATTAATGCTTTAGATTTCACGTTCGCGGCTTCTTTGAATACAAATCATGATGCTTTTAAAAATGCTCATTTGTTTAAAAAAAGATAAGATTTAAAATATAAGAATTTGTTAATTTAATTTTTGATAACGCCTTTAATTTAATTTTGATTACGCATACATCACGTTTTTTATAATCTGATACTTGTACGTACAATATATATTTTATGAGTAAATAAATGCTAATTGCATCTCCAGTATAATCAAATATTTTTAAAGCAAATCAGGTCTTAGTGTTGTGCTGGAAAACAATGGGTCGTTATATTTTTTTTATCTCAATTGCCCATATCCATAAAACATGAATTTCGTGATGCAAGATTTACTTTCACTTCCATTCATTAAATTTATGATTGATTTTACAGTTGTTTGTTTGCAATCGTAAAATCTTAGTACCAAAAGGACATAAAATAAATTATAATTCTCCAGAATCATATGTTTAAGGATTTGGTCAATTTTAAATTCAGATGAGACTTCATGGAAGCCACGCATTGTAAAAGAAAGTTCCATATAATGAATAATATTTTGATAGATTCCGCTGGAATTTTTGGTTTCTCTAGTTTTTCAGCATATTAGCTTTGCGAAAACGTAATCATTCTTTGTGAAGAAGAAGAAATAAAAATGGCCATGAAGTTATAAGACTATTTTGCGTAAATATTTATATGTTTTAACCCAAGTAATTTCACAGTATCATTTAGAAAATAAGAATAAATAAGTTCAAACTTTGCAAATTTTTAAGACACTAATAATAGCAAAAATCTTTCAAAAAAAGCATTTTTTAAATAATAAAAAATGATATATACACACAAGCTATATTGTAAAATACAGTCCTACAAAAAATTACTATCTTTAAGAAAGAATAATGT
Source organism: Araneus ventricosus (assembly GCA_013235015.1). Taxonomy (NCBI): domain Eukaryota; kingdom Metazoa; phylum Arthropoda; class Arachnida; order Araneae; family Araneidae; genus Araneus; species Araneus ventricosus. The sequence continues at coordinate 2,646,511 of BGPR01000019.1, read as the reverse complement.
AAATAAATAAGGAATTGGAGCGCTTCACACACATATACAAAAGAAATATCATTTAAGTTATAAAGTAAGTCAGTAGTGACATGAAAGTCACAAGTGAAAATAAAAAGGGGATGTTAAGCTGAAAAATATTTGAAAAACTCACCTTTATTTATGTATCTTGTTACTTCCCTTTACTGCCCGGATTTTCTGAACAAAATACCACTATTGTTATCATTATTATTTTAAGTAGCTTTTCTTTCTCTCTTTCTCTAAATATTATTAAATCTTTATAAGGCACTGTTAAATACGGCTCTTTTAAAGTAATCATTTAGTCTACTTGAGTTATTCAAAACGAACGAGTAAAGATAATTCAAGAGAAGAAATTGAATGAAATTGGACTGGAATACTGCAGTATAAGTCTGCTATCACGACAGCGACGAAAGAACAAGACAACTGCGTGGCGCTGTTTACTTTTCATAGATGGTATCGTTATAAGACGATTGATATTAGTCATCTACAAATACCATCGGCACGATATGATGGCATATGTTTATGATGGAAAATACCAAGTATACTGAAAATCAAATAATCATTCACAAACTAAGTTCAGAATATTATAATTTTTTAATATAATGAATGTTAAAATATATTCTGGATTAATTTTTATAGTAAATTTCAAAATAGATATAAACAAATATGAAAATAAATTGTAAAGTAATAAAGGAACTTTAAATTTTACTAAAAACGTTTTTTATTTAAATGCAATATTTGCTGAATAGAATGTGAAAAACTGTCATTT
>BGPR01000019.1:2589639-2643293 GCA_013235015.1 Araneus ventricosus | reverse complement strand
TGAAGAGAGAAATTAGTGCCAAATTCATAAATCATTATTTCTTAAAATCTTATGTACTACGATTTCTTATATACCTAAATTGTATTTAACTGAAATTCCAACGCCTTAATATAACGAGAGAGTAAATTCACAGTATTATTCAGCATGGAATAACTATCTATCTCATTTAGGCCTTAAGTCTGAAAGCAAAGCATTCTGCTTTAGGTTTCTGTTAATAGCTTTAAAGAGAGTAATGGAATTTTCTAGGTCAAGAGCGCCGCGGAGAAATGCAGAAATGATGGGGGGAAATAAATTTCCACCAAGAGTCTGTCGATATCAAGTGCATGCCTTGAGTTATTTAAAAGCAGTTGGGTGTGATGACAACATTTATACTCCCCTTAAAGGAATTTTAACTGGATTCTAACAAAAAGGAAGCCGGGAATAAATGGAAATATAAATGCTTTCCCATAATTTAGCACAGAATTCCCTTTCCGATACGTATGCGAAGTGGATGAGTAATAGGGAGAGATCGGTGTGAAATTGTCGTTTCCTAAAATTTAATGGATCATTTAATTTGCTCGTGTTAGGGAATTCGGAAGAGCAAAATTGAAATAAACGCACTCCAGAGACTTAAAGATAATGATGTAAATTTATGGTGTGAGATCGAAACCATGTGTAAGGTTCATCCAAAAGGGTGATCATATTACAATGCGAAGAGTAGGAAGATAAATGATGCTGTTAATTCATTCTCTCGTTTGTCATTATAGCGTAAAAAATTACACGTCTTGTGTGAAAGTAGAATTCAAAAGCAGTGTTATGGTTGAACGAAATAAGTCAAGCAACGCCTAATCTTTAATTGCTTAAATGCTAAAATATGATGTAGCAAAAAATATTTCTTTTAAATGCTACAATGCGCAATTAGTAAAAAATGTGAGTCTGTTTATTTATGCAAATAAGTGAATATCATAAAGTTTTAAAATTACTCCATAGATATTATTAACATTTATTACACATTGCAAATTGAATAAGTGTACTATTTTAATTATTTCCACAATGTGACACCTTCTAACTATCTATATGAACGGAACGTTTAAGATTTTTTCCTTTCCAAAAATAAACCATTCATAGCCAAAACAAAATCATTTACTGTTGATTTAGACCAAACATAATTTTATCAAAATGAAAAATATTCAAAAATATTTATTTTAAAAAAGCTACATAAAATTTCTTCTTTGAGCATAATAAAGATTTTATATAATTTAAGAAAATGAGATAAGATTTTCTGAATAATAATTTCTTTTGGACTAATATTTATTAAGATTCTGACAATTATTATTTATTTTAGTTTGATCTATAATGTTAAAATGAATAATATATGAATTTTTAAGATGATGTACATAAGTAGATTATTAAAAGGTTTGCAAGGTTATATTAATAATAAATTTCATCTGATATTTCATTATTCACTGTTAGTGGATATATGAGCGTGGATCATTTAGATTTATGCGGTAGGATTTTTTCTTTGAATCTGAAAGTACAGTGTTGGTAAAATAAACCCTTAGGAAATATAATTAGAATGATTTCTAGGATTAGGAAATAGAATTATTTCTTTTCGTTATTGGACGAAGGGAATATCGTAGTAAATTTTATAAGATTCGTCATTGTGACCATTAGATTACTGAACATATTCTTTCTAATACATTGCTAAATAAAAGTCATTACTTCAAAAAGATATGTTTAAAAATGAATCGTAGCAGGTCAAGAAAGCAGATACTGAATTTAAAATTGGAGTCTATAATAACTTTAATGATCATTCCTGCACAAAGGGAAGATTCTTTTAAGGTAAAAGACCGAAATAAGCTTTATCTCAGTATTGTGCGTTTTTTATTCCAATCTTTTCGTTCACATCTAATATATTTGTGGATAAACAAACCAACAATGTAAAAGAAAATGTAGTGAGTGGAAGATACTACACCATGTGAATTAAAATGTCACATTTCTTTAGGTAATAGATGGCGTGAAACAAAGTACTATTTACATCATCAAATTATTGTACATACAAAAGCCTCAAATACTTTATGTTTTAATAAGAACTAAAATTTGGAAGCCTGTTATAAATATCAGTAAAATGAAAAAAGAATTGTTGCTGTTCGAATTTCGCAAATTTTGAAAAATATTTGCATCCCATAAAATTAACATATCTTACTGCAATTATATGAACAAAAAATAAAGGAGAGGATGAATCAATTAAAATTAGAAATTCAAAAACTATTGAACTTTGTATTAGACGAAATGGCGCGAAAATGCAGCACCGATAAAATACAAAAATAAATATACTAGAATATGAACAAAAATAGCTGAAAGAACAATAACAAAAAAACATAAAAAAATAACACACAATGCATCTGGTATTTCCGTCTTGTTTTTTGTACTATGATAGGATTTTTTTTCTGTTAGTTAATTTTGCATTACTGAAATTATATAACACACGAACATAAATATATGACCTTCTAATTATAATACTGGCATAATAGTGATAATTATTTGACAAACTATAAAACATGAAAGAACAATAACTTTCTGAATTCACTTAACCTTACCATATAGAATCATCTGAATAATGCCACAAATATCAATAATTTTTATAATACAAAAGGCTTCATTCCGTACCCAAGTATTAAGGTATGTGACTACCCTAAATTCCTCGTTTTGCTGAAAATTTTCGAAATTTGTTTTATTTGTTCATTTTATAGGTATCTAGAAATACTTTATTTTTGTTTCTACCATAATTGCAAGTAAAGTTATAGCATAAATAATAAACCGGAAGTGAGAATTCTGATACCGGAAGTGGCAATTTAAAGAGCCTTAAAAATACAAACAATCTGTTTGAACAACTATTTTTTAATTCTTAAGCAATATATTGTCTAAAAATATAGATTTAAGCTTCCATTTCTTATTTTCATTGGTTTTTGGGGACACTTTTTTTTAAAAAATACAATACAACAGTAAAAATTAATTTTTTGGTTCTCAAATTGCAGTTTTATATTTTTAATTCCATTTATTTTGAACTGTTACCTGTTCTCAAGTGTTTTTCAATATAAATTTATCCATTTTTCCATACTAAAAAATTACATGGAAATTGACAAAAAGCTAATGCAGATATCGAGACGTCAATCACTACCTACTACATAAAATTAGTCAGAAAAAAAAATCTAAAAATCTAAAGGAACACAAAAGTCGTTTAAAATCAAGCAGTAGAGGGTTTTACTTGTAAATATGGCGAGTTTTAAGATTCTAAGGTGAGTAAAAAATTTTTTGTACTGTATGAAAATCTTTAAAAGAGTTTTCTGAGAAACTGTGTTTTTCGATATTTTTCTTCGTGGCAAACATCATTTTGGAAAATGTTTTTAAGATATTAAAATGAAATTTGGCTAAAAGGTTTTATTTGTTTCTATCAATATTCTGAACTAATATCTAAGTTATTTGCCTATATTTATTTATTTTAATGACTTTTTAGTGAAAAAAATCGATGATGTTTTTTTTTTTTTTAATTCGAGTTTGTTCACAAAGTTTGGAATATCTCCAAAACTTTTAGAGGTATTAAAAATCTTTTAGTTCATAACACAGGTAAGCATGTTAGCTATATACTGTGCAAAAAGCGATGAAATATATTCAATAGAACTTGTTGTAGGAGTTTAGCGTATATGCAAATTTTCACTAAAATTTTGCTATAAATTGCCTATATTTTGAAAGTTAATGAAATTGCATTGGAATTCTTAGTTTTATAACTCATTTTAATTAGAAACATGGATGTTTCATCAAAATTTTAAAAATAAAAAAAAGTGCTCCGAAGGTAGTCACATACCTTAAGATAGTGAGTACATGGTAAATATCTTTCAATATGCTTTGTCTCACAAAATAATGAAGACGTTTAGAAATATTAATAAGAAACTGGAAAGTAAATATTAATGGAAGATTCGTGAGAATCTTTATAATCTATTCATACACATAGAGTAATTTCGTTAAAGAATGAAATCCATTCGCTATTATTGCATTGATATTAAATCTACCTTCAGTGTGGAAAAATATTAATTTGATTTAAACGAGATAACAAAAGTAAGCAAACCCCATATCTTGCCGCCAGATGACTTTCTGATTGATCTGGATGTATAAGTTGTCTTTATTATGAAAGTATTCTGTAAAATAATTGAAATATCTAATACAACTGTTTACACATTTTAGTTTTTAATAGCTCATTTATGTAAAATACAGAACAGCTTCGGTATTTGAAACAAGACAAAATGATTTACATGTATTTTAATGATTTTATATTATTACGAAATTCTTGATAATTAATATTTACCTATAATACAAACTAAAATCGAACATTTTTAGCAGAACAAACGAAATGAATTGTTATATGCTTCATTTTTGTGGAAATAAGAGCGAATGGTTGATGCTAAATGCAGAAACTGATCAGATATATTCATTTTACAGAATTCTGAATCATATTGACAATAAGTTCAGAGGGAAGGAATTGGACGACCATTGAAGTTAGTCTCTAGCCAAACCTCAGAGCTTTATCTCTTTCTAACTCGCCGTAGGTCCTAACTGTTAAGCGTATATTCATCTTCAAAGTCAAGATCAAAAATATTTCCGGGAGAAATGTTTATTCAATTTAATCTTCATCGTCATAAACTTGTACATATCCTTTCATTTGGACGTCGTTTCGTCAGTTAAATTAATTTTTAACATTTTGGAATACATGAATATAACATGAGTAAAAGTATTATTTTCATGAAGATGCAAGAATAATTTAATCATTTTAATTTCTATCAATGTCTTTAATATCAAGGTAGGATAAGAAAAAAATTGAAACTCTAGAGAGAAGATATTCAGTGAGAGTGGTTTTAGCTAAATGGTCTCGAATGAAGTTAATAATTACTGATTGGTTCGCAGTAATACATTTTTTAGCATGCGCATATAACAGGCTTTTCGAGCCAAGCTAAAAATGATAAGAATGCTTAAAATATTTATTTTTGAGCCTTAATTAAAGAACAGATTTTACTTTTCTGGTTATTTTCAGAAAAATGTCTGAAAAATAGATATTTCGTCGGCTGTATCTGTTTACCTATCATATGTCTTTTACGAAGTTACAAAGTGCGCTGAATGGGAAGGTTACACTTTCCCTAACTTCATTCCTATAGAATACGTATGATGCATCTGTGAGTAGAAGTTCACGAAAGAGAGTTATCCTTGTTGTATATCAGCAATAAAAAAAACCGTCCGATCATCTACTGCATAGTCTACTAAGGAACATTGTTGACATTGTATGACATTGTTACGGAGTTGTAAAGTTGTTTCCCTGACATGATAATCTTGGCGAGTTGGCAAGAAACTTGGCGACCATTTAGGCGACTCGCCGAAAAAAGTTGGCGACTTTGGTATAAAAAGCAACCTATCAAAGCAACAGTCCGTCAGTTGGACTTTGGTCAGCATTGAAGCTAGTGAGCTAATTGAAAGCATTGGGAGCTATTGAAAGTTCTGTGACTGAGATTTAGTAGTAATCTCTGTTGTTAATTTATACAAGTGGAGTTTAGTTTTGTTACATGTGCTTAGAGTTTTGCTAAAACAATCTCAGTGGGATAAATATCTATTTATTTTTTTATCCTGCTGGTTGGATTACATTCACGCACATCCACCAGACGATGTTTATAACAACATCTATGTACCGTAATAATGGTGGGCATAAAATCTACTTATTTCTTAAGTTGGACATTCGAGGAGAGACCGCTCCATGCAGTTTCGAGCCATCACTCCAAAACCCGTCGAGATGTCGACCCGTCAAAATCCGATGAGAATCGGTGTATTGCGGTAATTTTATATAGTGTAGTAAATATGGCGGAGTAGAGTGGTAAATTTGAGTTTTCATATTCGTTCATTATCCATTTGGAACGTTGGGTCATAATATTAAAATGCGACCGTAGTGAGGGTGAGAGATTCTTTTTCTCTTTCAAAAAATCTACAAAATCTTTTCAAAAAATCGACAACGACAAAATGTAGACCCGGAGGTTGGGAATCGGAGCGGAGCGCGGGGTCCCGTTTTAAAAGTGAGAGGAGTAGCCTTAGGGGACTGGAGTGACCGCTTGCATGGATACTCCGTGAATGACCCACCTGAATGTATGTGCTGAAAATTGGAAGTGGAATGCTGCCACGCCATTTGGCTTGAAGTGTCTCACCAATAATGTTCAGCTTTATAGAGGACCGTATTCCTAAATGTATGGCCGTTTTCCTTCGATTTTGAAAATTCCTTGCGTTTTTCTGAGTATTACCAGCATGCTTATGAATATTATCTTTTTTTCTAAGAATTTTGTGTTAACTCTCAGAGTTGATTTTGTATTCACTTTTTTATTTTCTGAAAAATTTAAATTCCTTTTAATTTTTCAAAATAATATTTTTGTATCTCAATTAATAGCATACTTTCACTGTCTCAAATCACGTTTCACTGTTGAGCAAGATCTAAAATGTCATATTGTGCGATAAGTCAATAGTTAATCATGCATAGTGTAAACTGATTTTTAAAAGACTAATTTGTTAAAACTTAAAACATTTTTAGTGAAGGGTCAGGAAACACATTAAAAATTAAAAATAACACATTTTAATGCAATTAACTAAATGAAATAAATATATCTTCACAGTGAAATAAACACTTCAGATTTGAAATGAAACATGCTAGCTTTGAACACAGTTTGTGGTTTCTGCATAAAAGACTGCAATTTTGGAGATTCCTCCGATATGACATTCTTTTGTAGAATGTTTTTTTAGTTTGAAACAGCATGAAAATTTTGGAGGCATAGTTGTCCTTTTTTCAAAGAAAGTTGATGAGAAATAAATTTCATTAGCTTAAATTATGCCATTTGCAATTAGTTGAGACCAGACTGAAAGAATTACACTTGATGGCCCTTTGCGCATCAGGAGTTTCTTAAAAATTGAATAAATAATTACTTCGAAAGTCGCAAATTTAAATATATGAGATAGCTAATGCATTTTTGAATTTTACTTTTTATTATTTTAAGAAAAAAACGTTTTAAAGAAAGAGGTAGCTTTAATTTGGACTTCATTATCATCATTTCGTTTTCTGTGTATTGAAACTAGACATATATGACTTTTGTTTAATCTATATATGCCTAACGACCCATTTTAGGTACACTTTCAAAAATGCCTCGTGAACTCATAGAAATTATATTTTAGCATAAATTTTCCAAAAAGTGTTTTTAAGTATTCGTTTCTTCTATATACAATCAAAGGTAGCACGCAACTACCATTCGGTTGATAATGTAGCATTTTATTTTCAAATGAGACTTGAAATTAATATTTTGCATTTTCATAAAATTAAAGGTAACTTTGTTCAATTATTTATCAGTTAACTTTCTTACATTCAGCAAATATATCAGTAAAAACAATTTAAGAATATATAAATATAAATCAAAACATATAAGAAACATAATATTTAAACTTTTAGATTTTCTAAAAAAAATTTGTTTTATATCTTAAATATATATATACAAGAAACAACCAAATCTGTAGTAAAAACTACATAAAAACAAAAAACAATCACGAACAACATAACGTAAAAAAGCAATACAATAAACTTATCGAAATAAAATACCGATAGTTTCAATATGTATAAAAATTATATAAGGATAAAAAAGGAGAAAATAATATAAAACACAAACACAGAGAATGCTAAATAATGCTAGAAGTGCTGTGGAAATATATCAAAAATCAAATTCAATGGAGAGACAAAAGGATGGAAAGTATTTCAGTAAAAAAGAAAGGATGCTTCGGGGAAGGTGAAATCACTACTAACTATGCATACTAACCATAAAATAATTAGAAAAATCCCAAAACTTTCTGCGAATAGTGTTAGCTGTAAGCTAATGGAATGCTGTCTTCACCCCGAATGTTAGGATTTACAAAAAGCCAAATAAAATTGACCAAGAATTAAAAATGTATATACCGTAAAATGGGGAGATGCAAGCAGCATGGAATGAATGTCTCGTGTCGTATAGGAGACCGGATGTTTTGTAAACATTTTGGCAAAAAATTTTATTTCGCTTTTCGTATATCCTAACACTCGGGGTGAAGACATTGTTCCATTAGCTTATAGTTAACACTGTTCGCGGAAAGTTTTGGGTTTTTATTTTTATAATTATTTTATGGTTAGTATGGATAGTTAGTACGGATTTGACCTACCCTGAAGACGCATCCGTTCTTTTTTACTGAAAAACTTTCCGTCCTTTTGTCTCTCCAGTGAAATTTGATTTTATATATATATATATATATATATATATATATATTACGATTTTTACGAATACGATTTTTTAAATCATCTTCATTGTATTTGTCTTTTATTCCAGAATTTTTCCATTTTTAATTGTTTTGTACCTTTTGAGGGGATAGAGAAAAAAATTTTACGTTTTTCGTATGTCGTTAGCAGAAAAAAAGCACTTATTAATATCATAGGTGGGCTTACCTTCCTGACGAGCTACTCGCCTTGATATTTTTCAATCTATTAAAATTTTTGTCTTCTTTTTTGTCCTTTGTTTCTTGTATGTTTTTGAATATTTGCCTTTTGTCTTCTTGTTTGTTTATATATATATATATATATATAGAAACGAGAATATATATATATATTCTCGTTTCTAATCTTGAAAGATTTTGGGGATTTATTCCCCTATTTTTTCGTTTTTCCAACAATTGGCTTTCGCAGAGGGTTGGCGCCACAAAATTTAGATTTAATGCAACATATCAGTTCCCAAGACTGATAGGCATTTGATTGTTGGAATTCCAATTCTAGGTTGTCTTTTTTCATACTGTAATAGTTTTTAATCAAACTATCTTTTGTATTTCATTTGTATGATTACTGATAAGGTAATTTTATTTTATTTTTTTACATAATGTTAGATTTTGGTTTTTTCTGCATTTTTTATTATGTCCCTAGAAAGGGAGACTAGACTTAGGAAGTTACTAATATATAAAGCTTTCAGTCAAAATTTTCCACTTCAATACACGGCATGTGAAATGGTTTAGTATGCAAAATATTATTAATGAAAGGCGACTTGGGTATTAATGGGCTACGCTTTTCCAAACTTAGTGAGTATGATAATTTTCGACTGAATATATTATAAAAAGAATTAACGATTTGGGCAGTGTTATGGAACTTGGTCGCAAAGATAATAATCGCATTTTTTTCAGTTTCTTCATTTAAATGTAACAGCGATATTAGGATTTGAAAATCATTTTCTTCTTTTGTAGTAAATAATCTTCTAAAGTGACATTTCACTTTTCAGATGACTTATTGAATTAATAATAAAAACGATGTACAACCCTTTCCGTCCATGTGCTGCTAAAAAAGGTCACCGGAACAATCTGGTTTTTATAATCAACAGATGCCATCCCTTTCATTGATATTGCATTTACATGTTCCTAGATGGTAACATGATATACATGCAAATTAATAATATGAAAAATTTATAATTATATACACATATTTATTAAATTTTTAATTAATTGTATTGATGATTATTAATTTAAATTTTTACTAACAAATAATAATTTAGGCTGGAGAAGGCTAAAGGAACATTAACTGAACTTTCGCTTTGAAATGTTTTTAAACCTCTGAACAATAGAACCTGTAATTTATTTCTCTGCATAATCGAGAATTCTGACAAGTAGTTCATTACTTTTTGATTGAGGTAGTATTATAATTTAACAATTCAACGAATTATTTATTAATTAATTTATTTGTTATCTATTTACTTACTTATACGCAATAAAATAAAGAAGAGAATTTTTATAACACATTAGAGATTTTAGTTTAAAATGGCATTTGTTTTACTACTTTTAGTAAGTTCCTTTTATTTTTATTATTGCATAATATCATTATTTAAAGAATTTTAATAAATAATATAATTACTTTTAAAACGAATCTTCACGATCTCAAGATCCGCGCCGTCGTCAGCACAGCCAAAAGGCAGCGCGAATGAAAGTGATCAAAGATGTTAGAGCTTTAAAATCTCACGAAGCGATAAAATGTAACTAGTACTTAGCTAAAGTATTTTCTTGAAAAGCTAAATAATAAAGTATTGAAAGATTACAATAACGATGATCAGATATCAAATTGTTGATTATTCCTACCTTTCTATATGCTAGCATCATCGGATGTGGATAATGCATCAAAGTTGCATTATTATGAAAAGAATCATTGCCCCTATATGTGTCAGTCTCTTTCTACGACTAAATAAGAAACAAGCATAATTATGTTTTCATTATGTAGTAAATGATTGCGTACCGTCAGGAATTTCATATACCAGATTCTATGATTTTTTGAGAAAAATAACCTATAATTTCTAAAAGACTAAGCTAAGCATTAACTTGCAGCGTGCAATGGCATGGTATTGCTTTGGCCCGCACTGCGATCCTCTTTATTGGGCGCTTTATTTATTTATTTGTTTGTTCATGCCGACGTAACCTATCCAGGCGAGTTCATTCCAGTAGCATCTATAGGTCATACGATGGTATCACGATCATATTTTTAAAATTATCGAATATCTTAATCGTCAAACTTAAGATTTTCATTGTCATTAAGTCAATTATTAATTATTATGTCATTGATTTTTCAGTACTCTTCAGTGATTTTTGTCTTCTTTACAGTACAATCTAATGCAAGAAACACTCCGCAGTAGGGATTGCAATCCGGAAAACCGGATCCGGTAATCCGGCATCAATAGACGTCTAACGGATCCGGCACCAGTTTGCCGGATCCGATCACCGGAACCGGTAAATTAAAAAAAATACATGAAGCCGATTTCTTGAAAAAATACTCGCGTTGTTGCAAGAGTATGTACTTAAATGCGTGGTGTGTACGAGTCGTTCGACGCTGACTCACCCGCTTCACATATAGACATTCTTATTGTTCAATTGATAGATGAATTATGTTTATGTTGCATTTACGAGTACGAGAATGATTTAAGTAGATAATTAGACTTAGAAATGAATTGAGTAACGATCCATATTTCGATTTTTCTTTATAATACGACTTTCTTCTTATATAGTGACCGAAATAACGTTTTAAATTGTAAGTATGTACCTATTTGTGTTGCATTGCAGGTACTAGTCTAAAAGTTCTAAAACAAACATGTCACTTTTGAAACCAATTCAAAATGAAAACTGGAATATTAATATACTTACAGAATAAAAAAAATATGATGAAGATACAAGACGAACTGATGATACATTTACTATGCCGAAAAAAAAAGTTGTAAGACTAGAAATGAAAAATATCTTAGAAAGATTTGTTCAAAATGATAGCTTTAAAGAAAACGTAGATAATATAGTAGAAAATAACTCAGATTCATCGTCACACATTGCAAAGTGATTTGACATCACAGAAAGAATTACAGGTGCAAATCCAGCAAGATATGAAAACCTAGAGCATAAATACCAAAAAAAAAAAAGAAAGATTATGAGAAAACATTAAGAAAGGAAATGACTGCATGTGAAAGTGAAGCAGTTCGAGGAAAATACTTGTCTTCTATTCATGAGTATTTGTTGACAATAAAACCAACAAGTGTAGAAAGGGCTTTCTAGGCCGCTGGTTATATTTGTAGCTCTGTAAGAAGTCGATTGACAGATGACACAATTAACACTTTTTGTTTCCTACGATAATTTTTTCAAAACCAAAGTCAGTTTTTTTTAATTGTTTTACTTAAAATAATAATTTAAAGTAAGTATATTAAAAAATACGAAGAAGTTTTAAACTCGTTATTGTATAATTGTGCCATTGATTAAACAGATTCATGATGACTGTCATAATTATAAGAATGAAACTGCTTGGCGTGTCTAAAATACCTAATTATTGTGATCTCAGTTGATAAACTTGATTTAGTTAGATTTAATATAAGTTACTTGCATAATATAAGTTACATTACAAGTTATCATTGATGTCATTTGTGTCTCTAGTAAGTGAGACTGAACTTAACCGCCCGTCATTATCTAATTATTACTAAACTAATATAATAATTACAATTTAACTAGCTACACTGTACTAAATTTTTTTTGTTGATTCATACGTAAATGCTGATTAATTATAACAGTGTAAATAAAGTTAATTTCATAAGAAATTAACGCTTTTTTTGTAAATTTTGTAATACACTTACTTTATCATCTTTTATACAGTTGATTATGGAATAAAAAGGCAAAATAGATTTGATGTGTCCAATCCGGCCGGATTGAAATTGGTGCCGGATTGCAATCCCTACTCCGCAGGCAACAGGTTTTAAGCCTAATGTCATGAAACTCGTACAAGTACCATTTAGTATTCTTTCTTCCATTTTCTTACGTACTTTTTGTTGTCTTGAAGATATTGAATGACTAATAGTTCTATATCTTTTCTCTAGGTTATTTTACCCTTCACCTTCACGACATTCTAAATTACCTTAACAATTTGCGGGATTGATATTCAGCATATGTGATATTTTTAAATGTTTTTAAATCGAATTTGGAGCTTCAGACGAATTTTAATTATTATAGTTTTGTATTCTTTGAGATTTAGAAATTCATATTAAATGTTTTTGATCGGCTTTTATCACATTCGTCTTCACACACGCATGCGTTATCTATACTTATTGTAACATATTATGATAGTACAGTAGAATATTCTGTTCTACAGAATGCAATCAGAAATAAAGTAGAGAAATCTCAAAAAGTTCACAGTTTTGGCAACTCCACGTTCAAGCAGCTCTGTTAGAGTTTCCATTTCTAAAAATGTTAACTCAAGCCATAAGATGTTCGCCTTCTAACCACAATATATACTTATATTTTTTCCAATTTGGTGAAGCATAGCCAAAGTTATTATTGTGTAAAATAACTCTAACAATGCAAACAAATTATTTTTTCACGCTTCAATACGTTAACTTTGGGCGGTTATTGATTTTTTTTTTGTTCCATAAAGGGTAGGAAGGATAAACTAAGAAAATTAGTTAAGACTAAACTGTTTGAGAATTCATTTATTTTTTCTAATCATTAGTTACATTTTTCATGTTATGAAAATTCTGCTGAAAAGAATTCTTTTTGAATCTGCATAAATTTGTTATTCTTAATAATCATGAAATAATTGAGAAACATTCAAGTCTATCTTGTCTTTTCTGGTCTACATAAAGATGTCTTATATAAAATATTTTTTCGCTTTCATTAAAAAATATTTTTGAAACACTCTCACGCTCCTTTACTATTCTTTTTCTTTTCTGTTTCTATACAAAGCACATCAGCAAAAGAAATTATTTTAAACAAATATCATGAATTCTCTTCTATAAATTCAATGTAACCAAAGTGATTTAAATGCAATACTGTTTTAAATATCTATTTGATAAAATTTCAAACCAAAGTCTCTGTTAACTGCTAGGAATTAACAGGGACTATCCCTATTTGCTCTGACAAAAAATAAAACCATAAAATCATGAAACAATTGGCTGCAGAAGAATGATTAGGCAAAAACTTGCATCAGAAAACAGTCTTAAATACTTGGCACGCACATACAGTTTTAGTTTCCGTGACTTCTATTTCACTAAACAATGCAGTTCATTCAGAATAGAAAGTAAAACGCTGGAAAGGAAGAATAATAAACAAATCCAGAAATGGATATGTTTTCATTACTATACTTTCCAGATTATTTCCTGCTCCTCCTATTTCCTTTCACTTTCCTTAATAGCTGCCATTGGTAAAATAATTGGAATGTTCTCCTGAATAATAAATACCTTAATGACAGACTTAGGGGATTTTAGTGGAAAGATCTATTTTGCATTTATTGTTTAATGAATACAACATTTACGAGCATTCTCCAGCCTTCATAACATAACGTTTCCAAAAAAATATTTACGAAATCTTAGGTTAGATTTAGTATCTTTATAACAGTAGTTTAATTAGTTCTTGAAACATACCACGTAGAATAAAAATGCTATTTTTTTATTTTATTACTGAATAAACTGTTATTGAGTATCTTTTGTATCAGTAACACTCATGGAATGGAAAAAACTTTTAAAATTCGCGTAGATTATAATAGATAACAATTTTAATTTATGCTTTCTATTTTAAATGACTTCAAATTTCGAGGCTTTCAGAGATTCGTCAACAGCTCACAAACAATTCAAATATTGAAACTGAAGATATTGAAATGATTATTGCTCATTGCTTGCAGCTGTTATTCTCCCATTTCCAATGCCTGCAATGATCATAAAATCAAAAGGCTGGAAAAGATCATTAAGCAACCCCAAATTCAGAGGCAACATGCTTTGAAATTTTGTCTAAAACTATTCCTTATTAATTCTTAAGATGATTTTATGTATTTAATGACTACAACAAAAGGCCATTTGAAACTGAAACGATTTAAAATTTTCAAAATATAATTTATTAATGTAATATGAATGTATATAGCTTCAAAATTAGCAAGCGAGATTAATAATGCTGACCCTTCTATATTCTCTAATGATGCATGCATTACTTCATTAGAGGATAAAGTTTTAGTATAGGATTGTTACTTCTATTAATGAGCAAAATATTTTATTGATGGTTACACTTTTAGTTTCATCTGTGGCTGGACAAACCATTAATACCCTGGGACACCTCTTGACATACCATTTACTGAATTCATTTCTATCCATAGCTTTATCCTCGGTCTATTGTGGTTCAAATCTCATATCAATGGCAGCAGAACAATGAATTCACATTAATTATTCTGAATTTGAAATCATCTTATATACATCTGTTTACGATGATGTGGATTTGACTTTCAAAGCTTAATAAATCGATCTAATTCTCATTCATCCAACGTTTATTAAAACTTTCACACAACTTCTGCATTAGATCAGTCGAAGGAGGATAAGTTCTGTATGTTCTACGGGTATTCACACTTCTTATTTCAATGAAATTTCGATATATGCCCGTAAATTGTCTCATTAAGTATTAGAATACTTATTTATATTCCATAAAAGTATAAATATATATGCCCCCGATGGATAAAGTTTAAAATCTAATTACCTGTCAACGTGTCCTCTTATTTATTTGTTTCAAGCAAAATATGAACTAAAATCAAAGTTTTTACATTTGCAAATTAAAAATATTTATAAAATTTCTAATGTGTTAAAAAATAAAACTAAAAGGTTCTTAGAAATAGATAAAAAGTTCTGCAAAAAAGAAATGATTTATGAAAATAATAAAAATCGATCGACATTTACTTAAAATGAACAAATAGGTGTCTTACAGGGTGTCCCAAAAAGGTGGAACAAGCGTTTATTTCCTTAAATATTGATTTTAGACATATACTTTGAATTACAAAGTTTCATCAAATGAGGTAAAAATTTGTATCAAAATACTTTGATATCAAAAGAGATTGAAAAAGAGTTACAAAAATTAAATTTTTATACGGCCCCCATAGAGCAAAAATGTCAATTAGTAAAATGTTTATTTTACATTCATTTATTCACATACAAAGTTCGTCCATTATGTCACTTAGTTGTACGCAATGAGCGTATTTTAGTGCTTTCCAAAAGTATTTGGTATGCAGCTCAATCCTATATCTGTCTCACTTTTTCGTTCATTTTCTGTCTTTTTTTTCTCGATTTTATCTTTTTTCGATAATAATCGAACTCTCAGAGTGGAGAAGTAAGCAAAAGAGAATAAAAATAAAAATACGAATTTTTGAAATAATTTTAGTGATTTCTGAAACTCTGCAGACCTAAAGGACGAGTCGCCACTGTCTTTATGTAAAGTTTATTAAAACGCACAACGCTAAGAGCAAATAATTCAGTATTCTGGTTCAATATTAGGCTATTTTCCTGTTATACCTTTAATTTTCATTTTCTCAAGTTGTCCTTCCATTCTTTATCAAGTCGATAGCTGAAACTATCTGCAAATGCAACTGAGTAACAGTATGTGCCATTGATAATTTATTTTCAATCCGTGATGATTGGCTGATATACTACTTCACAAATATTTCCGTTTCGATGTTTTTCTGTGTTGCACAAATTTGCATTTTTGCCATAAACATCTCCATATAAATTTGTGAGCAGTCCCTTGAAATTTAAAAATCAACTTATCTTTGTAAGTTTTGCAGGCAGAATCGTGAAAATTAGTTAATGTATAAATCAGTGTAAGAGAAACTTTTCACTTATTGACACTTTTGCTCTATGGGGAACATATAAAAATTTAATTTTCTTAACTTTTTATTTTCAACTTCCAACAGGAGCAAAAGTGCTTTCACATAAATCCCTACCTTTTTAGATGAAACTTTGTATTTCGAAGTATATGTCTAAAATCAATATTTAAAGAAATAAATGCTTATTCCACCTTTTGGGGATGCCCTGTATAAGGAGTGAAAGGAGAGTTTGTAAAAAACATAGAACTCTCTTCAAAACTGCATTTACAATTAAAAGTGTCTCGAACAATGTGTTTAAAGTTTCAGGTTCGAATTCAGCCTTTTTGTTCGTCAAAAAATAATTTATGAAATAAGCATTATGCAAAAGAAAATAATTTATCTCATCTTAATTATTTTTCAGGATTTCCGTATATGTTCAGAATACACAGAATTATTTCTATGTTACTGTAGTATTATTACTATTTTTTTAAACTCCATTTTCTTTTCCAAGAGCAACATTATTTTTCGAAATGTTGAAAGTCCTATGAGATATATTGTCAGAAATCTGTCGGAATAAAATACAGGTGACCTTCGTATTAACTGGCATTTAACCACATTTAACTGGCTGCCGAAAACATGCCAAGTTGTGCTAATCCGAGTCTTACAAAATAAAGTACTAATACAAAAATAAGGGAGGCTAGGTTCCAAATTTAAAAGTAATTATTTTCTTATCTTTCCAGTGATATTTAAAATATGAAAATTCAATCTGGGCTTTTTACTATCAAAATTTAAATTATTCTAATATATCAACAATTTGTTATCTTTTTGAAAGTGTGTTTTATAAAGGAAAATACCATAGATTTTATATAATGAAAAGCACAATACTAACTAACAATATGAAATCGATTTTAAAGTGAAATATATTAAGAATAAATATTTAGTTTCTTGAAGAAAACCCCAGATTTCAGGTTTTATAAAATTGGATAAAAGATTTCATATGTCTAGGCAGAAATAAATTAGTTCTAATTTTTTTATGAAGGCCTGTGTGTTTGAATTAGTTTTATACACTCATGTCCAAAAATTAAGGATAATGAAGTTCAGGCAAAGAAAGAGACAGAAGCAAAACAAATTTGACTTATTTGTAAAGTCTATTTATTAAACAAAAGGTAAAGAGCAAAACAGATGCTATATGTTTGACATAATTAATAAAAATTGCGATTTTTACTCCCTGGAGCAAATTTCAAAAAAGAACCTATTTACAAAAAACAGTATAACATGGTTAGTATGATGGTTAATACGGAGTATGTCTCCCGGACGATGCAATACAGGCCTTACAACGCCTAGGCATGCTGAGTATCAAATTATCAATCTGATCTTGGGGAATATTACACCACTCATCAAGCAATGCCCTCCGAAGTTCCGGTAGACAGGTGGGAGGGGGTTGACGGGCTGCAATTCGTCGGCCAAGCATATCCCACACATGCTCTATTGGATTCAAGTCCGGTGAGTATGCTGGCCAATCCATACGGGTGATATCCTTCGATTGAAGGCATTCGTCTACAATGTTTGCACGGTGAGGACGGGCGTTGTCATCCATAAACAGAAATTCAGCACCCATGGCGCCCCGAAACAAACGTACATGTTGTTCCAGAATGACATCCCGATAGATGTGGCCTGTCATCATTACACTCTGTACATGCAGGTCAGTTCTGGAACCAATAATAATTCCTCCCCAAACGAGCCATCCTGCACCACCGTAACGGTGTCGTTCAATGGTGTTCTCTTGGTGGTAACGGGTACCTGGCACTCTCCATATGAAAGTCCGGCGAGAATCAGACTGCAAACTAAACCTGGACTCGTCGGAAAACATCACACAAGACCACTGTTGCGGTGTCCACAATGCATGCTCTCTACTCCAGGCTAATCGCAGGCGACAGTGAGTTGCGGTAAGTGGAACACATCTGACAGGCCTACGAGCATATAGACCAATGTGCCCTAAGCGTCTGTACACGGTCTGCCTTGAAACTGTCGTACCGGTAGCTGAAGAGAGCTGACGAGACAGGTCTGATGCTGTGCTCGGTCTGTTTCTTTTGGCAGTAACTGCCAAATACCGGTCCTCATTCGGCGTTGTAACTCCGGGGCGACCTGTGCTGTAACATCTACTCACATTGCCATCATCTTGGAATCGTTGCCAAAGCCTGGAGATGACACTCTGGGTGATTCCAAGTTCCTCGGATACTTCTAGCTGGGTACGTCCACATTCCAGTCGTCTGATAATTCTACCACGTAAAAAATCATCCAAATGCTTCCTTTGTGCCATAACTATGCGGTTATTGCACTGAAAGGCTTTTAAAGCGCTTGTGAACAATTTTACTTCTTTGCCACCATTCCTTATATACCCCTCTCTTACACTCTCGTCATTGTGACGTACTATCAGCGCCATCTGGTGGTTTCCTGTAATTTGCCTATTCTTCAAGATGTGTGTGATAATTCTACAGGTGAAATTTTTATTTTAGAGTTCAATTTCTGTGTGATTCTGAATTATCCTTAATTTATGGACATGAGTGTACATTAATTACTTTCAAAATCAAATGAACGCATTAGTGATTGTCGCTATTAATTTTTAAACAACATTCAATGCAGAAATTAAAATTTTGTTCTGTGGAGATCTCAAATTCTGAAAAATCTTTACTACAGGTGACTAACCTTACTATAATTAAAGACCTAACAGATTACAGCCGGGAGGAGAGTGAGACCTAATGAAATACTTTTTCCTTGATGATACCTATCCAATTCTAGCAACAGATCGCCAGAGAATGATTTCTAAGCTTTTTCGATGTGTCATAGAATTTGGCTCAGATCTTCAAATTCTTACTGGGAATTTCAAACTGGGGAACCTTAATCGAATCCCATTCGTCGTCAAGATGAAATGTTGGCGCCAACATTTCAGTTTTGCGACGACTGGAGTTTCGTTAATGGAAAAGTACCTTAATAATACAACACATGTGAATCTGCCCTCTTTGAGGCTCATACGGCATAAAAGGTGGAAATTCCATTGGTGGATCACCTTTACCATCCTAAAGCAGGACATTCACATCTCTTACAAAATGGAATTTTTGGAACACGGGAAGGAAAAAGCAATCGTCAGTTTTAAAAATCGATGGAAAATGACATAGCGGAATGGCAAAGCTGGAATTCAAACGAACTCAAAATACAACACTTCATGCACCGATTCCGATTTGGATCCTCGATGCGAGGGTAGCGTTACATAAAAGGATCTGCCTAGATTGGGACCTTGCGACGAGGCTAGAAAGGAGAAATAGGGAGGATAGAAGAGCAACGGTAACGCATTTTGGAGCCTCCAATAAATGACGTACGTATTTTTTTGACTGGAATGGAAGGAAGAAAAAAACATAATTGGGGCAAATGGAATGGAATGGAGTACAGATGAATGACCAGCTTAAGAGAATAGTTAGCCAATGCCGTGGAGTTCCGAAGCCGTGTAGAATTAGTGTATAAAGCGTTTAGTATTAAATTAAATTAGATATTTACTTCAAACATAGCATGCTCAACATTACGATTTTGTTCTTTCGTGGCTTTCAAAAAAAGAATGCTTGAAAACAATTAAGTATTAATTCATGGTCAAGGTTTGATTTTTAAAATTTGTTTCACCTCTCTCCGAGCTGTTGAGGTCAGGAGTCACAAGGAATGCTTGATAGTGAAGGATTATTAATTACTATACTAACGGTTGCGAAATGACTGATTATATTCCCCTTCAATATCCAACACATTCGAGCCAGTGCCAACGTCGTGCGAAGGATTTGTAATTCAATTCTGTCTGGCAGAACGTAGACTAGTGTAACTTTAACTAGAACGTTGTTCCTTCTAAACCAGTTTAAAATTATTCTGTAACAAAGATCTGATGGAAAAGAATCTGTTATATGATATGGCTTACCATCTGTAGCTCATTTTTAATTTTATTCCACATTAAAAGAAGTGCATGAAACGAGATTGGCTGAATTATTTGATACTTATACTTTATCAAACTTTTATAAAAATAGATATATTTTCTGAAACACATTCAACAAGAAATGATTGCTCAATTTAATAAAAATATAAATTCGATTCTCTCTAAAGGAGTTAAACTTTTACGATTGCAACTGAAATAAATTTTTATGACGGGACGTTGCTTCAATGCCTCAGTTTGTAATTTCTGATCTGAGTAGTAAAGCTTTAACTGCAATGCGATTTAAACTTGTTAAAAGTCTTGGCCACATTGTTACGAGCTGATTATAAAATGTTATGCGGTAGTTTCATATAAAGGTATTCTGACGACAGAATCAATACAAGAAAAAGCAAAAGAGCTTCACAGATTCGATGTTTTGCTCTACATACATTGAATATTGATTGTACATGTAATAATAAATGAAAGAAAAGGAAAATATCTTCCTAGGATTTGTTCCCGCTAATTTGGATAATTGGCTTTTTTAGATGGTGAATCAATGCATTTACAGAATTTTTCTGATTATGTTATAGACATAAACATTTCATTGAATTTTGAGATGTATGTATTAAGAATGAAAACGTATCTATGATATATTGTGAAGATAGCAATGATATATTCTTAAAAATTCTATTACCAATGCAGCTTTAAATGTATAGCATTAAATGCAAATTACCTCTTATAAAATTATATTAAGATGTTTCTGTAATCCAAAAACTACATTCTATAATTAAAAATACAGAAACTATACAAGAAATCAATAATTTTATGCCTTTAATTTTTGTCTGATATTAAGAGCAGACACTTCCAGAAGAAACGTGAAGGTAGCGCGTAATATCAGAAATCTGTGGGATCAATAATTAATATATTTTTTATGATTGCTGAAAAATTCTATTTGGTGTGAGCTACTTTACCGCCATGCAGAGATCAGTCATCGAGATGACAGAAACGCCATTGCTTTTCTACTTTTAGCAGTGCTTTATGATGGATGTCCCGCTGAATGATTGTTGCATAGGAGGAAATCAGAGTTTCATATTGACTTTAGCACATCGAGGTCGTTTTATCATCTATAGGAACTTTTCCATAAAAAAATATCGATTTTCTTATATCTTTAACCCAAAGTTTTTATTTTGTTCATTAGTTTTATATTTCGCTGCGCGAACAGTCTCGAAGAGATCGTCGTATTGTTGAAACTGAATTTTTTTAATACAAAATATTTGACTAGAATAAATCAGAAGTAACAAAATATTGTTTTAAAATCAATTATAAAGCTAACATTTTGTGTAAATTTGACAAATATACAATGTCCCAAACATGTAAATTTACTTTCCGCATAAACGAAATAATATTTACTCACCTCAATCTCAATCTACATATAAAAATATGTGCTGATAATAACATGAGGATAAATCAAAATTATTGTATAAAAATTATTGATGCTTGAAATGTGTGAAGAAAAAAAAACCGTTACAAAGATAAGCATTTAAAATAATGTGAAATAAATTAGAAAAATTGAATAAGTTAAAAATATAAATAAATTTGAAAAAATTAGAATTTGAGATATGCTTAGAATAATTATAAAAATTCATTTATGCATACAAGCTAAGATAATTAAATCCACGCCAAGAATTGAAGAAACTCTAGTTGGCCATCAAACCATGAGTCAAAACAAGCCTTTATCGTTACGCAGAATTTTGAATTTTCCATTAGTAAATACGCTTATATCTTAACGTTTATCTGTAACAAATGAGATTGCTTTCCCAATTTTTTCGACAGCATCTACAAACTAAAATTACCTTTAAGAAGAATTGTTTGGAATCATAGAACTAGAATGTTTCAATTGAATAGCACCTACTAGGGACCTGGCAACCTCTTCACCATGAACAAATATCGAATTAATTTATCAGTTGTTTCCGCGTGTGGTGTTGAATACATTAAAATCTCATTCTTATTATTTTTCATTTTATATTCGGTATCTTTTTCATTTATTATGGTCATTATGTACATAAAAACAATTCCAGCGAAACATCTACAGGATTTTAAGCCTCTAAAATTCTTCGTTTAACAAGCAGCATTATATATCTATATTTTTCATAGTCTGAAGGATGAAGGAACAAATTGAATTTTTCGCAAACAATTACGAGTATTTCTGAACATTTTTGAGATCTGGTAGGAACATGCCACCTCATTTTATAACCAAATATAACAATATTCAGAAATATCCGTTATTGGTTGCGAGAAATTAAATTTTTTCTACTTCTTTGAAATTTAGAAAAATTGAGATTGTTGGTGTTGCTCGTTACGCGAAGAACTTCTCAAATGGAAAGAGGCCTCTTTTGCTATTTATCAGAAATTATGATGGTTAGAAACTCTATAGTTGAAAAAATATTTGTGGGCAAATTTTTAATGTTGGAACATTTTCCGAGACCAATATATTAATATGAAAGAGGCGACACCTAATCAGTAATGTTCTAAGACATTGTCTCCATAATAATATGGCCTATTGATTTCACAAGAATACGAATTTCTGTTACTTACGAGTTTTGTTGTTTTGGGTTGATTATGATACATCGCCTGTTCATTTCTGTACTTTAACAATCATCATTCAACGTGTTCCAGATAGATGACACGTTTCAATAATAATTACATATCTTCGGATACAGATAAAAAATGCCGACTGAAACCATGTCTAAGCTGTTACCACAAAAAATATTTCCAATTGTTTAACACTTTTAACTATTGACGTTGAGTTATCAAGATAAATTACACTCTCGATACCTGTGATTAGCCCATAGAAGCAAAATAGGAAACAACCATAATGTTCTTTATTGCATAGCTGGCCACATGTTCACGTTGAAGGCAAAAATCCTGGTTTCAATTCTACATGCTTCATGTTTGTGATCTCTATGGTTTTTTCGGTCAAATGTTTAACTCTTACATTTTCTTCAGAGTTATTCTCGTTGAAAGTGAATTCCTGGCATATTCGCACAAACTTTAACTATCATCCAAAACAAATATATCATGTAACCAAATTATAAACAGTTAGATTTTAATCCTGAATTTGTAATACTTCAATTGATTCCATGCTTTGGGGGCACCTTTTTCGTGTAATCAATTAAAAATCAAAAGCTTTAAGTGATTTGCATTTCTTATTAAACGAGTGTCAGAAAACAACATATACTATTTTATCTTTTATTGCAACAGCCCAATACCTGTAATCACATAGATGAATTATGATATTAATTTGGATATAAAAATAAACCTGGTAAAAATCGATCTTTATAGTCTTCTAAAACACTCGTTTCATAAATGTAATTGCGTCACTTCCCAATAATATTTCACATAAATTAATCCCGTTATTTTCATTTGATGCTGAAGCACCGGAGATGTAAGAAGCAACTACAGATTTAACAAGTAAGTTAATTCATTTCTGCGTTACTGTGTTCGAATAAAAACTCAGTAATAGCAATATTATATCATTTTATGAGAACATTTTCGTTTTATGTGTCCTTTAATTTTTGGCTTTTCTACAGGATTGTTTTACTTCCTCGTCTAAATTAGACATTATCTTTTTTATTCTTATCCACACTTAAAGAGCCTTTTAAAGAGCCTATAAAATGTTTTCAATAAAATGCACAACACCTTTTAGCAAGTTTAAGCATCTATTGATGGCAAATGCTTCTCGTTTACAAAAAGATGAATTAAAAAGAGAACAGCTAATTAATATCTCTTAAGAGTTATATCAGAATAAATTTAGATAAATAATCTTAAAAAAAGTAGAAAAGTGTTTGTCTACAGAAATTTAAAATGACGAATAATGCGATTGCATCATGTGGAATTAGAAGTGCTAAAAATTTTCAAAACGAAACCATCACCGGGATGAAAAAAAGGAACTTAGGTATATGAAAGAAAACTCTTAGTATTTAACTTTTAAAATTGCAACTTTGGATTTGAAGGCAGAATGCACTTTCTGTAATAAAGAATGCTTTATGGAAAATATATTTACTTGCAATACCTTTACATAAATCTAAGCCCCTGGATATGATGTGGCTATGTAAATAACGCAGGGAAATATTATTGATCTTAGAATTGAAGCACGAAATGTAAACATGTAAAATATATCTGCTGATGCGAAATTAATAGACCCTTTCATTAAAACTCAAAAATGTGTTGTTTCTGAAAAATGTTATTTCATATTCATTTCTCTAATAAAATAAAAATTACGGTTTTTCTTGAAATATGAGTTGAAGAAACATATGTGCTCGATACATTTCTTCAGTTATCGTTAGAAAAAAAAATTGCATGCTTTTTTGGTGATCTTCATATTGAATGTCAATAAAATTTTATCTATTATAGGAGCAACGACAAAGAAATAAATTGCTGTTATAGAATTTTATATTTACTTCTTGAAATACTTCAAAATCACAGTAACTGAGCAAACGTGGTTACGTAATAAATTATTACGTTCGTTTTATCATTCTAGGTACTTAAGTGCATTTGAAACAATTAATCGCATTTAACCACTACCAGAAGTTCAAACAGCATTAAAAATATTTCCCTAACTACAGGCATTATAACAATCCAGGGGAATGAAAGTTGTCTTATTTCCGGTAGTTAGGTTTCTAAACTATCATTCCTCGTCACATTGTTAAAACACCGTTTGACTACTTCCGCATGAAAACGATTCCTTATAGTTTCCAGAGTTAAAATTTCCTCCTTTTCCGGACTTTAATGATTTGAATTCATAGTAGAAACTCTACTTTACTCAGACTATGGCACTTTTAAAAGTCTTATTAATATGATGACATCCGAATACAGACGCTGTCTGATGAGGTTTAAATTTCTTTTAGATTCCTTTAAACAAAACGAATGGTAGAGGTATAACTACGAATGAACATTTTTGCTGTTGTATGATTTTTCTGAATAGGAAATGGAGGTTTAAAGCATTTTATAACGCATTGCATAGGCATTTCTGAAATATTTTAGCACTTATTCACAGATTACTTATATTGGAATAACCGTTAATAAGTTATAGATAACTTGCAGACACTATAATACAAATATTGAAATGGCTGAAGGAGACTGAAATTTTATAAACCAAACAAGTTACGTATAAATATTATTTCATAAATAGCCAGTGAATAATTTTATGTCTGCACGTGATCTAATTTAAACGCTTAGTTTTATATTATGCAATACAAACATACACATATATACATAAAAGATTAAAAAAATGATGCATGCGATATTTAAATATACTGCCTTTTATAAATGATAAAATGAACAAAAGAGAAATCGAAAAATATTGTACCCACAAGGGCAAATTGGACTTTAAAATTTTCAATAAAATTTAATTATTCATTTGAAATTTAATTTTTTTCGTGACAGCCCTTAAATTATGATTTTTCTTTCAAATATTATTCTGCTTCACTTTAATTTTTTTTCTATTGTTTGTTAAATCTTACCTTTATTTTTTAAAATTCAAAATAACCAACAACATAAATTTAATAATTCATTTTTTCCCTTACGTCTGTCATGATTCAGTTGTTATTTCAAACAATTCATTAGTCCGCTAATCATTTTTAATACTTTATAGCTAGGTGTTATGTATTAGAATCTGAAGACAAAGGATATTAAGGTATCCGCATACGTTCGAAAACCCATTTTTGACCGAAAATCATAATTTTTTTTTAATGTCTTAACTGAAAGCCTATTGTTTTTAGTTTTCAAAACAGTTTTTATTTTACATCTATGATGATCAGAAGTGAAATTAGAGGCATTTTAGTAGAACTTGACAGTTGAAAATGGAGTGGTAAATAATACGATAAAGAAGCATTTTACATTGTTTTTACTTAAGATAGTTAAATTTTATTGTTTATTTTTGTTTTATACTATTTTACATATACCAGGTATTATTTTGAAAGATTTTCAGTGTGAATTTCTTTGTTTTTTATGACATTGTTGCAAATTTAGGCAATTTTGAATCATTGCAGTATCTTAATTCTCCGTTAATGATGTAATTTTTGATAATAAACGTAGGAAAAGTACATAAATTGTACTTATGGTCAATATCAATCACTAAAAGTATCTCTAGATCAACTAATAAGCATTATAAAGTTATTTGACTGAAAAACAATATTCAAATCTATCGATGGCGGCTGAATGATAGGAAACGATAATGGCACATAAGGCTCAAGAAAACGACTAAAAAAAAATTTCCAATCAGAATTTTTTAAAAATGTGCTAAGCTGCCAAAAACTAAGGACTAGCCTACAAAACTGGGGAGTATTGAAGAAAAATCCTTTTTTCTTCTCATTGTAAATTAAAAACATAAACTTTAAACTCATTTTTCTCGAAATGTGATTTTTTGCAAAATTTTCATTTTTCAAACACGTTAACTAAATTTCAACTTAAAATATCCGTCTCAAATTTGGCATACATATTATTTATTATATTGTCTAGGTAATGAACCAAAATATAAGTGAAATAATGCTCCATTAAAAAGTTATGTATCTTTTAAATTTTGAAAAAAGGCCAACATTCTTTAAAAATTCATGATTTCACACTAAAACTCTTATAATTTACATGTTTTTAGATACATTGCAAAACTTTTGCTTCAGGACCTAGCCAATAGTTGAAGAATTATATATGCTAAAGGATTTATCATTCTGATCATTTCTTTTTGAACGAGGGTGTTTGAAAAAAGGTCAAATTTAGTGCAAAAACAATCCAAGTTTTTCAAATTTTTAAAAATATATTTAATTCATTTAACTTTTTTGTACGATTTATTAAGTTTTAACATAAATGTCATATAAAGATACAAAAATATTGCTTCAAATATCATTATTTAAAAAAAAGGCCTCCGAACGTAGTCGGATACCTTAAATTTTGAGTTCTGTTTTATATACTTTCGAGTATTTGACGCAGTATAACCACATGTGGTTCGTATGCCAGTCCAACATATTTGTTTTAAAAATTAATAATTGTAAATATGAATATTCTTTTGTAGTACCGTAAAAGGCACAACACCGAGTAATAGCTCAAATTACGAGTAAAATTTATTGAAACAAGTGACAAAGCGATTTCTTACGAAATATGTTAAAAAAATTATACTATACGCAGACGCACAAGAAAGCCGAAATGATTTTCCGTTTTATTTATCACAACAGAAATGAGACCCCATAATACAAGAAATGGATATTTCTATCAGAATTTGACAGGAGCGCAAATTTAAATAAATATCTAGATTCTGAGAAAACCAGAAAATCTGAACCTGTGTGAGTTAATACACCAGTAAACAGGAGATGGTGGCACGCACATTCAGATGCATAACTAGCGATGGAATCGTTACCGGTTCGAAAAATGGTGGCGATGAATTCTGAAAATTTGCAAAGGTAATGTAAAATATTCTGGAAAGTTTCCAAGTCTTATTTATTCCGTTCCTCAGGTCGCAGTACTGCATACAAATTATATTCAAAGCATACAAAATAAAGACAAAAACAGGCGCTATACGACTAGAAGGAGAGTATTTCCCTCCATCTTGACATGGTCATTCCTGTATTTTAACAGGGAGTTGGAGTGGGAAATAATTTGCAATGAGTATCGAAAAAATCTTAAGATGGGTAAAAATAGAACAGATGGTCTTTATTCAAGAGGAAAACTAGCAGAAATCGTCTGTCACTGCTATTCAATAACAGAAAGAAAATTTTGGTCCGAGCCTTCCAGAAATTCTGATTTCTCTCAGGCACAAAAGAATAATAGCTTTTTTATCTACCACATACTAAGTTTCCGTTTTCTTTTATTGCCACCAGAGAGATTGGTTTATGTTTAGCTTGCGATTGGACGAAAAAGAAATTTTATCTGCAATGTTGACTTCAAGTATCGAACTGATATTGGCTTCAAGTTGTGAGGGAAATCTCAGTACAATAAATGTTCATTATTTTCAACAACTTATAAGAATTTCAAAATTATATAACTATTTGTAATTAATATGTAAACATTATGATCAGAAAAATAAGAATAATAATCCTAATTTTTATCGATTATAAGAATTGAGGAAGAATAATTTGTATAGTTTAATCCACGTTTAGTCATGTTATATTTATTGAATAGATATGCTTATATTAGAGGTTGGAAGTAATAAGGGTATTCATTCTCATTACAACAACAGGCTCTTGGATCAGTTTTGATTAATACATATTCGATAATTCTCACTACTGATGAATATTTATCCTCAGCTATTTTTAAAATTAACTATTAACTTTTCATACTTATTAAATTTTTAATGCATTATTAACTTTCATTCTTCGAAATATTCCGTTAGATCTTTATCAGGCCTTTATCAGGCAAAGATTAATAAAGATAAAAGATAATTTTTAAGTTTCTTGAAATCTCATCATAATTTCTCTTATTCAAACCAATTTAAATAATTGTGAAAATTTCAATGTTGATTTTTCAAAAATGAAAGTTCCATATTTTACCATATTGTGGTACAGGATTCCATTTTATATCAGAAAGGCTTGCCCATTTGATGCAATAAAATTTAAGAAAATTAAATTAATTTGAAAGAAAATAATTAATTTAGTTTGGTACAACCTTCAACTAAGCTTTTGTCTTATAGACATACCAAGCTAAATTCGAATATGTTGTGAAGGAAACTTTCTTAGTAAAAATTAAATATTATATATGTTATTTAATGTATTTCTAAAACTGAATTATGCAAATACAGGTCGTCCGAGAATTGTAGGATACATTTCAAATATTAATAAAAAAACTAATAATGCTACAACTAACGGGTTTTTTTACTGAGAGGACAAGTTAAATAGATTTTTCAGATTAGTAACGCGACGTTACGGCATTCTAAATCGGCTACAGCGAGAGAATTCCGTATGCAATGGCTATAGATCGGAAGAATAGGATGCACGCTTTCTTTTTTTTCCTTTTTTAGTTTTTCTTTAATATTTCAAAAAATATTCAGTTTTCACACTATATGTGAATTAAAGAGCGTAAAATTTCCTACAAATACATGCTTTTTTTTCTTCTAGCTTTAATTTTTTCTCAATAGACAATAGCTCTCAAAAATGGGAGATTTTCAATAATTTATGGTCACTTAGATCACCGTAACGGCGTGTTTCCTATCTGAAAAAAAACTTTTGAAATGCGTTCTCATTAGAGAAAAACTTAGTTGTAACATTATTAGGTTTCTTTTATTAATTTTTGAATTGTGTCCCACAATTCTCGGTTACCCTGTACATAAAAGTCAATAAAGGAGCATATGAAAACTATTTAAAAGATACTTTTGAAACTAGGATTTCTTTCTATGGACTTTCCTTAGAAAATCGGAATACAAGATTTTTTAATCAAACATCGATACTTAAAGTTTACAGAAAAATTCGTATTGGTACTCCAGTCAATATTTTCTTTAATTTTATTTCTTGATTCTTTTTAAATAGTTCTACACTAGAAATGAAAATACGCATGGATGATCTCATATATAAACAGTATTTCACACTCATCTTATTTTAAAATCGTGATGCTCAATTTCTATTAACCCTCTAAGCGTTCAACTGTTTGATCTAATAGCTTTAATATCTTAAAAATTGGCGTTTGAAGTGAATTATTGGATCTTTATTGCGTTTAATCAAATCTGAAGCCTTAAGAATATATTAGCCATGGTATTTCAAAAAGTTATACACATAAACATAAATTATCTGCTTTTTAACTAAACATGAAAAACGGAAAATATGAATACAGTTGTAATATAAAAATCTATTTGAGATTTCAACATCAGCAGCTGTGGATGGCTTTATTTATTAAAATTGATCACATCCGAGCATTAACAACTTCAGTGTGAATTATTTTGATAGTTCGTGTAACGTGAGGTATCATAAATTTCAAAGAAGTAATTAACAACAAGGTTTGATTCAATAATCAGTAAAGCGTTTCATACCGTTTGTGACGTCTAGAAACTCTTTTTAGATAAAAGAAAAGAAGGAGAAACTATCGGATAAAAAACAGCGCAATATCGAATTTCGATGGAATTGGCTTCACTTCTACTAGTTTGAAGTTTAATCGTCTCTTCCCAAGAGGCGCTAGTTACATTTTGATCTTAGTTTGAAGATTGTAAGGTATCGGCATTTGTTATTTTGACGTTAGTTCAATGATATAATATATCTCGGGATTTCTAAGTCTGAAGTCTGTATAGACGTGACTCAGAGAAATTTATCTCTAAAGAACTGAGATTTATTGAATTCTGTAAGATATATGGTTCAAGCTAAAGGAACTTCAGGTAACCCACGTTTACCACGGTTGTTAGATTCCTAATAAACGTCGTGTCAGGCGAATCTGTGCTATACGAAACAAAGAATTAGCACGAAAAAGAGTTCTAGGATCCGGAAATTAAAATACATCATGTTAGAATTTTTTAATTAATAGAGAAATTTCTTTTTTTAGAAAAAGGGATGGTATATTAGTTTCATTAAAGAATGTTTCCGTTCTGATTTCTACTAAACATCATTAACAGAAACCGTGGTGTTTTTTTGGACAGATTCCTCCATCCTTAGGAATTTCTGCAACATTACTCCGACTTTTTATCCGAACATTTTGCAAAATATCTTGTGATTTAGATTGTTCTGTTTTATTTGAGATGTCGTTAAAAGCTGCGTTACACGGTTTAGTTGCCAAATCCCTCTCGTAATTTTGTTTTTCATTGGAAGAATTTTCATTCTGGAAATATACTCCAACTTTTGGAATAAGTCTAGATCTTATTTTCAGACCTTAAGGTATCCGATTGGTTTAGAATCGTCGTTTTTGTTGAAATTATCAACATTTTTATGACTTAATTTTGTAGCCTGTTTAATCAGCTTTCTAAAACTGTCTCACTTTTTACTCTACGTGAATTACAAATGGAGTTACAGCTGTTTTATTACCGAACTGTAAGCATTATTTTATGTTGCATGAAAACTTTAAATGCGTTTCCCGAGAAATGATATTTTTGAGGAAAACTGTCGATCGTAACATTGATTTCTCAAAACGTTATTCAAGTATTGATATGAAATTTTCTGAGATTGTTTCCTGTAATATGCTTGATGTTTTCCTCTAAAAACTAAGGTCAATTTTAAAATCAAGTATTATTTTTGAGTGTTTAAATATAAACGAAAAGCATTTTTTATGAAAAATTACCAGTTTAGTAACTATGTTCAGCTATATCTCAAAACTATTTTGAAGTACAAGAAATATTTTAGAGCATAGAACAGATAACTGTGGTAAAAAT
Source organism: Araneus ventricosus (assembly GCA_013235015.1). NCBI lineage: Eukaryota > Metazoa > Arthropoda > Arachnida > Araneae > Araneidae > Araneus > Araneus ventricosus. The sequence continues at coordinate 2,611,847 of BGPR01000019.1, read as the reverse complement.
GTGCTCCTACAAGGATTTACGTATATTTAGAATATGATTTTATCTATGGCTGTTAGCGTAAGGCAAATATTTTAGTCATTTTTCTTCAAATTTTTCAGTTTTTTTTTAAATATTATTTTGAATGCTTAATTTTACAATATTTTCATAGTTTTAAAACATATGCAGTTGAAAAATAACATTAAAAAATATGTATAAGTTATTTTTCAAAAAAATGTCTCCGAACACAGTCGGATACATTAACACTCTGACTCCTAAGCCGGCCGTAACCGGCCATGAAACTTCCATACAAGTGGGCCGGATTTCGGCCGGTTGCTGTACCGAAAGTGGAGGGAAGGCAGTTGGGCGAGCGGTCATTAAAGGGACCCTTAAGGGAGAGATAAGAGATGAGAGACCTGCCATTCATATCTCCCACCACCCGTAGTGAGGAGAAAACGGGGAACGGGGCGGACGAAGCCATCCACAGATCAATGAGTAAGCAAACCTCCGTATACAACTGTACTCAGATTTTGAGAGCTCTTAGTAGTCAGAGGCTTAATAACTTCATTTTTACCTGTACTATCATACTCAAAATTACATTTACTTTTTCCAGATCTCATTTCCATGAAATATGAAATGACGCTTTTTTCTTCTACCATTACTTTTGTGATATTTTCGACAGCTATATAATGAGAAACTTCCCCTGCTGCCTACTTAGCAATTTAGAACTGTTAATCAGATATTTTCTTAACTTCCAAGGAGCTTTCTTTTGCTCTTGAAGTATGTGCCTACATTCGGAGCACTGTTTTTGAAAAAAAGGAAATTTTTATGCAACACTTATGTTTTCAGCTACAATGGTGTATAAAACTGTGAATTCAAAAGCCATTTTAATGAACTTTTTTTTATTTTCAAATTTTGTCCATATTTGGTCAATATTTCGTAAAAATTGACGTTTACACCAAACTTCCTAAAAGAAATTCTAATGAATATATATCACATTTTGTTTCAATAATATATTTTTATACATTCACCTGTGTTGTGAAGAAGAATATTTAGAGAACCTCTTAAAGTTACTGAGATATTCCAAAATTTGTATACGCAACAGGATTTTACAAGAAAAAACTATCACTTTTTCAAATAAAAATATCTCTAAAATAAATAATTGTACACTTACAAGAAATATTTGACGTTCAAAATGTACCTAGAGATATATAGAGCACCTTGGTAAATTATATTTGAATATCTTAAAACCTTGTTAAGAAACTAGATTTTTCGTGATCCAAAAAGAATGAAAATAACAGTTTTCTAGAAAACGCAAATTAAAGTTTTAAATTCCCACAAAAAATTATATACATATTTTAATAACCTAAAATTCACCGTATTTGTAAGTCAAGCCTTCACTAACTTCCTTTTTATTTAATTTTTATTTTCTTTCAGCTTTTAATTTTTTTCTTGATAATTTTGTTTCCGGCTGTACTTGGCGCTTTGATTTCATAATTTTCTCAATATCAATTTCTGTGTTTTTTTATTATTTAAATTTTATATTAAGATAGTTAAATACAGGTGCCAGCTCCATATCCCCTGAGATGAATAACAAAATTGCTATCTTAGTGCCTAATAACAGTGCTTGGAGTTGAACGAAATTTTCTTTAGGTAAAATATTCCAAAAATAGAGAAGCAGTTGCCATATATATCTAAAACAATAATAAATAAATAAATTCAACTTAATAGTTAAAAAGTAAATTGTACATTCACATTGTTTAAGACTAAAGAAACATCTGTTTAGATTCGTTGTTTAGGATTACATGGCCCAGTTTCGGTTTCGAAAACTTCACTTCCGGTTCATATTTTAGGTAATAACTTTGCTTCTAACTATAGTAGAAACAAAATAAAACCATTTTTAAATCCTAAATGCGCGAGCTTTGATACAAAAAAAATTTTGAAAAATTTCACGAAAGCGGCGATTTTAGGGTAGACACATGTCTTAAGACATTTATTGCAAAGCGTGTCATTAAAGAGATTTCCTTGATTCTCTAACAATGTTAGAAAAAGACAGCGTTGTATTAGAGTTACCTGAGCTTTTATTTCGAAGCCTTTTCCTAATTAAAATAATTTATTAAATGAGAGATTGATGATAGTTTTTATGTCGAGCTATAGATCTTTGTAAAGAAAACTTAAATATAAGTTACTCACATGAATATTTACAAAGTTTTCTAAAATTTCCTCTGCAAATAAAAAACATTATCAGATGGCACCCGAAAACTTTTATTAATTTTGAGGTACAAACTAAGAAGGTGTTTTCTGCAGGAAGTGAAGCTTGCAATTTTTAGTACGTTTATACAAATGAAATTATGAAAGTGTCAAAGTAGTTTGATGACTTATCAATGAGAAAAACTTTAAAAAGTGCTAGAATCAGGCTGGTATCAGCTCATCTGTCAGAATAGGTATTGTTATCCAAAGATAATTTGATTTCATAAATTTTTATATGGTGCTTTGATAAGTTGTTCATAAAATACTTTTTTCATAAAACAAACTGATTGACTTTCCAATCTAACATTATAAAAAAGCTAAATGCAGAAACCAAGTACGAAGGTAAAATAAAAATATTCTGCGTATAAATCACTTAAATCATGAAAATCATGAACACATATTTTTAAAGGTTAAATATAATAGTTCATGGCCTAATTTTCTTGAAAAATTACATATTTCTGGACTATAAGGAGAACTGTTAAGAAACACTCCCTATTACGTGAGACAACAGACTTTACATTTTATAAAGTCATGTGGCGTGTGAACACAAACTGATGTGATTATTACTTCAGAAGTTCCAAGAAACATCATATATTTCTTTTTGGTAGTTGGGACATAAGTTAGACGGGTATTAAATTTGTAAATATTTTTCTACAGTGACAGTCATTCCATGTTAAATGTATCAGTTAACACTGAAGCTGATATTGTCGATGGCCTGTACTTTCTGAAAGATCACATTTTATGATCTAGAAGCTTAAACTGATGTCTAGTAAATATACAATGATATGTTCAATTATTTTAGAACTGGATAGTTTATAATGAACACTGAGAAGCTAAAGGCATTCCTCCAATAGTTTCTTCTAGTCTAGCTGATTCCTTCACATTTGTATTCGCACAGGATTCATTTAATATATAAAGCATTTGAGAATATTGGTCTTGAACAATTTTTTCTCTTTAATTATTAATGATCCAGATCTTATTTACATCTCATCATAAATTATCAGTTTATTTATGGATGATTATATTGTTTAAACAGAAAATAGTCAGATTCAACCAATTGTTAGTCTAAATTTATCAACTAATACTTTGAGACTCAAGTAGATTTCTTTTACAATTTCAAAATAATAATTCAAAAATATAAATACGTCGTACAGATATTCTTCAGTACCAAAATATAAGTAACAGTTTCTAATCAAATCTTAGGTGAAGGCTTTTACAAATATATAGCAATTACAAAACATGTCAGTTGTATTATAAATTCATGCATTAACCTTTTTTCACTAAGAACATCGTAGGTTTTAACTGATAAACTGCACTGCGTCGCCTTTCAATATTTATCAATATATATTCTTGTATTGTGCCACTTTCCAAAATTTCAACAAAATAAAAACTTTTTAGCTGGCAAAAACTGTTGTTAAATATGCTTTATCAAAATCATATCACAGTAAGACTTCAGTATTCTGCAATATTAAAATCTTAAAAATTATATCAATGATTTTCCATGATTAAATCCAATTACTATCAAGAATTGATTAATACAACTACACTCCTAGGAGAATAATATGTTTATCAATAAATAACATGGCTCAATATTGCATTAATAAAATATGATAAATGAGATTTGTTGTTATTATTTATAACATTTTCTCCTTTCTTAAAATATTTCATACTCCCAGGATTTAATTATTGTAACCATTTTAAAACCTTTCCTAAAGCAAATTTAGAATTAAAATAACAAAAATTTAACAAAGCAAAGGTATTTTAACCATGCTTCTTAATGTACAGCTTATTACCTCCTTTATTAATACTGCCTATTTAGTTGCTAATATAATGCTTTTATATTTAAAGTGATAGGACATTATGTATATTTCACCTTAGAAAATAGTAAGGCTAACTTTACTTTTTTGTAATACATTGAAGATGATTATTATACATTATCCCAAAGAATCTAGATACAGTTAGAGCAACAGTTATGATTTAATTCATTTTTAAATAAAAATGAATTCCATTTAATTACTTTGTACCCTTTCAATAAATATGCAAATTGATTTTTTTTCCTTCTGGCGTAATTTAAAGTTATCATCATAATTAAAATTACCATTGAAAACCTTGTTTGAAGAGAAAGTAGGTTTAAAATAAATTTTTATCTTTATATTAGTAATCAATGTACATTTTATTAAAACAATATTTTATTCTGCTAAGGAATCAGTATAAAAAATAGCACTTTGTTAACGATTTAAGAATTTCATGCATGTTTACAAGATAAAAAAAATTGTGATCTCAAGGAATACACAATTTATTATAAAAATACCACGGGAAAATGAACTGCGACTTTCTATTTTTATGAGAATTTTATTCAAAACTGGTTCTTTTATTAAAAAATTAATAGGATTTATAAATACAAATTATTTGAAAATGGCCAGTTTTCCATTTTTATCAACAAAATGTGAAATATGATATAACGCAAATTGAACCCTTCACTGCGCAGCGATGCATAGTTGAATCGCATGTTTGCTTTCTTCTTGATTAATTTAAATAGTTTTTCACGTAGTTAATAAAATAATTTTTTATTGTTGACTTGGAGTAAGAACAATTTTAATAAACAAACTTTAAATAAATAATAAAACTTTTTAAAATTTATTAGCTCTAATTAAACAATAGAGTAAAACATTCTTTTTAAAAAAATGTTTTATAAAGTTCCCCATTTATATATAAATATTTACACAACAAAATAAAAATATTTATTATTCTTACCTTGATATCTCCATGTTAAAAGAACTACTTTGCATATTTTGAACAAAGGTTATTCAAAACAGCAGTCATTCAAGAAGATAATTTTTTTCTATTTTTTCTTAAATGTTACTTTATTTCTTCTTTTAGGTTATTCCATTTAATTAAACTCCTGGAGAAGCAATTAAAAAGCATATCTATTTGATTGTAAATTTTAATTCCTAGTGATACAAAACAGTTTTCCAAAATCGTCTAAAATCAGTCATTCAGTGAAGGCCCGTAATTCCGTTATACAATGAAGGGATCCGAATAATTTTATTCCGATACCAAAAACTGATGGTCCTCCAGTCAAATGACCATAAAATATTTCCTCTTCCGAATTGCACAAGACATGAGACTGAAGGACGCGAGCTACTTGTCTAGTCGTTCCCATTATATATAAATATTTTTCACCACTTCCGCTTGGTGTAAATGTCAAGATGTGTCTTTCCGTCTAACAAATTCACATTCCGATGCCATCACGAAAGACAGAAGGCTTCTTCAAGTCGACATTCCATAAATTTACGGGACGAACAGGACTGCAATGTTCGATTTCGTGGGAATATTATGCTATTATTTCCAGCCGTCTGCGGAAACATTCATACGAAAGTCGAGTTTCTAATTACTGTTTTTAGATTAAATACCTGTATTCTAGACATTTTATGGCTGTCTTAAAAGTCTTAATTTTGTAGAGGTCCCGTGTGTACCATTTTTAAAACAGATAATGTTAAACATACCAAATTCGGAACGATTTCTTTTTCGAAAAGAGGCATCAAAAGCTTATTTTGTAATTAGTTTTTTCACATTTAATGTATACGTTCTAAACATATTGTTACCGTCTGATTTGCTTTAATTTTGCACACGATTCACATGCAACCATTTTTGTCGAAATAAAATATTCGTTTTTTCCATTTTGAAATATTTTAAATATTCAAGATTATGCTAAAATAATTTAATGTGTTTATTGCCATGAAGTTACTATGGAATTATCAATGTATATAATTTTAACTTTTTAGACAAATTCCTATGCAGTAAATAATTCAAATTCAAAACCCCTATACCAGTTATAAGATTATTTAATTTAATATACTATTCTGAAAACTTTCTTTTGTACAATATCTTTTTCGTCGAACTTTCAAACATTTTTACTCTATCCTACCACAAATTATGCAAAATTGCCATTACCTGTGCATTTTTGTAGAGACCAAAATACCCACTTCTATCTTTACTAATTCCTCATTGTTATAACTTTTATATCTCATCTGAATAAAACTCGATTCATTTGACAAAAATGTGAAGCATGTAAATGATAGATTTTTCATTCTTTTGGACAAACTAACTTCAATCAAGAATTGAGCATTTTAAGCGCGTGCCAATTTCTTATCTAGAAATATAATAAATAGATAAATAGAAGAGGAAAAGTCTCCACTGTGCGCCGAAAGATTTTTCATCAAACCCAAAAGAGAATTATGCAAATGAACTGTCTTATTACATTAGCTTATTCATTATACATACAATAGTATAAATTCGTTCTAGATATTTATATGTATGTATGTGTGCGTATACTATATGCAAATAGTTATAACACCTGAAGCAAATCTTATTTTCATAAGCATTTAAAAGCTTACATTTACTGTTAATTTTACTAAACAATTAGAAGTATATATATTCTACAAATTCTTAACTATAATTTTATTAATGAGATGAGGAGAAATTATTTGCAACTAAATAATGAATCTAATCTAATTATTTTAATATTCGTAATATTATTAATGAGAAATGTTTCAACAATTGTTTCGTTAATAATTTACTCATAGTTCAGAAAATCTTTTTAATATGTATTTATATGAATTTAGTGAAAGCAACAAGAAGGGAGAATAAATGTGTTTTTGGATTTTAAAATTTTTTAAAGTTTTTGTACCCTTCTATAAATTTATATAAATTCTAAAATCTGATTATTAATTTTAAAATGTCCTCTCACATAACATGAATCAAATTACAATAAATATCTGCAAAATATTTTGAAGAATAATTTAAAAGTTAAAAGCTATTTAAAGAATTGTTTTGAGTTTTATACGACTTTCCAGATGCTTTGAAAAGGTTATTATGCTGAATAAAGTTTGAACTTAAGCATATAATAAATGAAGTGCAAAAATTCCTTTGTGAAAAAACTGAAACTCCCATCCCGCTTAAAAGTAATCTGATTTATGATGTTTATGAAATTTTAAATGACGATATCTTACTTCCTTGGTTAATCTATAAAAACGCTTTTTACGGAAAATGCCATGAATAATGGATGACATTAATTTGACTTCAATCATCCGCACGTCAATAAGCTAAAAAAGTATGCTTTTTTGTATATTTGTAAAGAAAACTTTTGAAGTTACAATGTAGTTAGAAAAGACTGCCACTCACTTTGCAGAAATTCAGTTCAGAATTGATGCTCAAAGAAGGCATATTTTTCTCAAAGAGAAATACAAAATTGAAAGTAAACAAATAAAAACCTGGAGAAACCACATTTAGGCTTGACAAGAATATGAAATATATAAATAATAAAAATTATATAATTTTCTTATTAAATGCAAGATGGTATGTAATAAATGAATGAAATATTCATACATTATCATTTCAAAATTAATAATTACCATCGATCAGATGGAAAATTTCAATTCCATTTTTGTTGTGCTTATCATTTTCATTACTTAGAAAATGGATAAACTGAATGTGCGGATTTCGAAATAAGCAAGGAATACCGTTTTACTAAGAATAACACAATAATGAAGAATAAGTTATAATAATTTACACCACCTTTAATGTAGATAAAAGCCATCAGATTTCTAAAAGAAATTCAAGGATATCATTGTTGCTACTAATATTACGTACATATTATCAGCAATAAAATTTCTCTTTCTGAAGTAACGAAGCTGTATATCGTCGCTTAACAAGCAACACCCAATTTTTTGAAATTTGAAAGGGGAAGAAAATACTCAATTTTTCAAAATCAATAAGGAATATTTCTGAATTTCTTTCACATCTGGTAGGAACATAAGACCACATTTTCCAACCAGACGTGAAAAAAAATTTAGAAATATTCGTTATTGGCTGCGAAAAATTCAGTTGGATCTTCTTCTTTGAAATTTCAAAAAATTGAGTTAGTGTTGCTTGTTAAGCGACGATATTTTCGTATGTAGTATATACTGTGTTAGAAAAAATAACTTATAACATTAATTAGACTACTACAGAAAAGCCGCAATAACTTTGTTTCATCTCTTTCAAAGATATAAATACGAATTACGGGAAGTTTTCATTGTGAAAGAAGTAAAAATACAAAAATATTGACAAACAACAAATGAAAAAGAACGAGGAGGAATACGAATCTGGTGGATGATGTCATTACAGGGCTTCATTCATGCAGATTCAAAAATAGAATACGTTTTCTGTCGAGGAAGAACGACTTTAAGGTCTAAATTTGAATTTTTCTCTAAAGCATGAACCTATTCAGGAACAAATTGGAAAGGAAAACATTTATCCACAAAATAAAAATTCAAAACAATCTTTTAAACATAGTATGAAATAAGGGTTTAAGGGGCTATGTCTCTCTGTCATTATCAAACTAATCTCAAAATAAAAGTCATAAAAAATACCATCCCCTCTCAAATCAAAAGAATCAAAAATATTTGCAACATCCATTCTGGTAGTGTCAAGGCCATTGAAAATTTAAAGATTAATTTAAAGTAAAACGGCTACCCTGCACATTTCTTTAAAATTAAGAATTAATGTATTTTTAATCTCTTAGGTTTCATTTAATTAATTTTTCACTTCTCAAATTCTCATTGCACTGGATGTAGCTATAATAATCATACCACACCTTCTGCTATTTTAGTAAAGGTTCCCCTACATATTTCTCTGAATTATAAAAAAGAAATGAAAATAAAAATTATAAAATGCATAAAAAAATTTAAATACTAAAAAACAAAAAAAAAACTATAAAAAAAACCTTATGAAAAACAAAACAAAAAATATTAGGTTTTCAGTTAGTGTATCCCTCACTAGATTGACATAGGTGCGGACACCTATAAATAAAGTTCACTTCTGAGCGTCGTTCTTTTTCCATTCCGCAACAAAAGAGGTAAGACATTTTAAGCCCTTCTTTTCAGACTATGTTTAAAAGACTGTTTTGAATTTGTTCTTTGTGTATAAATGTTTTTCTTTCTAATTTGTTCCGGAATAGGTTCAGGCCTTCGAGGAAAATTCAAATTTAAAGTCGTTTTTCGTCGTCAGAAAACCTATTCTATTTTTGAATCTGCATGGATCAAGGCCTTTGATGACATCCTCCTCCAGATTCGTATTCCTCCTCGTTCTTTTTCATTCGTTGTTTGATAATATTATTGTATGTTTACCTCTTTAACAATTAAAACTTCTCTTAATTCGTTTCTATATCTTTGTGCTTCGCAATTTTTTCCTGGATGATGCTGCACTTTGCGCTCACCAAATAAATTGCTTCTATTATTGTTGTTTTGTCTTTTTTAGATATTCAATCATCTCATTCAAGCTCTTCTCAGCAGGAGGATAAAATTTCAAAGTATCTGCCGAAAATAGTGTAATGGAAACTAGGGATACTTGACCCTAGTTTTAATTTTTCTTATATTTCTCGAAAAAATTGATAGTTAACATAATAAAAAGATATGTTTTTAAGAATGACAAATGTACTTATTCTAAATTGATATTTCATTTAATAACATAATAAATATATTTCTGAAACTACCTAGGGTCAAATTAGTCTACCCATTAAATTAACTCTAATTATTAAATTAAATACAATTAGTTCTTAATTAAATTTAATCAAAACTTAATTAATTAAACAGATAAAATATTAACTTAATTGAATAAAAAATATTCTAGTACTGGAACTAGGAACCCCTAGCAACGTCATTAGTGCATTTAATTTTCGGTTTGGGAAAATTGTAATAGAACATAATAGCACCAAAATAAAAACAAAGGATATAAAAAATGTTGTACAAAACAAGTAACTGTAGAAGCTAAATAGATTTACTCGGTTCTCTTCATATTATAATGCGAGCAAAAGCAAAATATATTCTACGAAAAATTCAAATTATAAAAGAGACGATCGCAACTCAAATGGCTAAACGTTAAAAGAAACCAAACGATGACAAGTAGTTCGAGCAAAAGATTTTTTATTAAAATAATAAATGAATAAATATTGTCTTTTTGGCAAGCGAGGAAAAATGGAATAAATAAATTTCAATTAATTTTAAAATTCTTACTGAAATAATTATATGCATTTTTTGAAATTCTTGCATTAAAAAGAAATTTTATTTATCAAATAATTGCTTCAACAATTTTTAAATAACTATTTTCCATATTTGGGTTATCATATTGTCGACAAACTGCACCTCGCCAGAAAATTTATCCCGATTGTACATTGTGCTTCGGTCGGCTACGACATCGAAGCTGCAGTAACTTTCTCTTAGTATCAAGTATGCTTGAACTCAGAATTGTTTTAATTCATCACATCTCCAATACTAAACATCCAATCCACTGAGGAATTAAGAAGTTAAAATTTACTTTTGGGCCCCAAAAACATATTTACCTACACACCATTATGATAGGATACATTCTGATTGGAATTATAATCCCTGTAATACACCATATGACCAAAGGTCAAATATTATAAAAATGGCACACACAAATTACCAATTATCTCACAATCTAAGAAAATCACGTAGGGTCAACTGTCCCTAGTTTCTCCTATACTAAACAAAACAATAATATAAATAAAGGTCACAAAAATTTATTCCAATGATTATGAACGTAAAGGTAGCACATAGAAAGGATTACGGGCCACGGATTGTTGCACAGAATTTAAAATTTGATGAAATAATGTACCTGTTCTAAGTGCGATTCATTAACAGAACAGTCTGATATCCCAGGGAGTCTCCAAACTCATCTATGGACTCATCTATATGCCTTTGGACTTACTTCGAAATGAGATTCATCTTGGGGACATTGACAGTAGTTGCTTTTCTATTGTCTTCACTGTCTGTGCATCGTTTTTAAAGCTTTTACTGTATTTTTGCTGATGACATTTTCAGTTCTGTGAATGTCAACTCCTGTTTCAAAAGATATTTTCTAATAGTCTAAGACAACATATCGATATTCTGCACACATTGGATAGGTTATGACACTGAATCAGCGCTACCACAGCTGTTTGGATAGGCTCTTTATCCTCGTTTTCTGTCGTCACTCAAAGTAGCCCATTGCTTTTTGATGCTGAAATCTCCCTTCAAAGAGTTAATCCTGTCAAAATCGTCATGATTCTATGTTTTCCAAACCCGATGGTCGGACGATTAATCTGTCTGCTTGTCTAGACATATATAATCCGATTTCTCTCATACTCAGTAAAGTTTAATGGACGTGATTTATACAATGAGGTACACTTACATTTATGACAGGAAATTTCGATGTACTGCATTCGCAAGTTTAGATCTTAAACTTTTAATTCATTCTCTTTATAAACTCTTACTGCATTCAGTTTTTGTGTTGTGCAGCTTCATCTGCAAATTATAACGGTTTTATACGTGTCAAATTCTAGATAGATGGTTCGAGATAAATGATTTAATCTCAAATTTCACTTCAGTTTTATCGCGTTTTCGAAGTATGTCTCCCTCCATTTTGTGTTTATTTGCTTGTCATTATCGGAGTGTATACAACAAAGATATTTTAAAATGTCATTCACAAAGATTAACTTCTCAGTGAAACCTAGATTCTAATAAATATACTTATTTTATATATCTCCTATTCTGAAATGAGTATTTTGAGTGTAAAAGAATTTATAAATGGAGTCTAAATTTAGTATTGCATTTCTAGTTTCGTATTTCACACAGTTAACTGTTCCTGAATACAGAATATAATTAAAAGAGCTTTAGAAACAATAAGAAAAATAACGTTTAAGCAAATATCATGGGAAATATGTGGTAATTAACACATTCTAGTATGTATAAGCATGAAACAAAAAAACGGTCAGTATGCTTTCAGAACTTAATTCAAAAGAACTGAAAGCAAATCTGGAAAAAAACTCCTGGTCACCTTTTATAATATATCATTTATCCGCGTTTCCAAAATACACTTGAAAACTGTTAACTCACTTTTGCAGTGTTGTCTACATATTATACCACCAAAATTACAATCTGAATACACATAATTTCATTCCAAGTGTACTGACAAATAACAATAAATGAATGCAAAAGTTTTCCTTTCGTTTTCATACATTGCATTCACAATTCCCACATTTATCCTATACACTTTTTAAGAGATATACAGCAAACCGGAAGTCTAAGTGGATTTCATTCAAGATATTCTAATCCCATAATGTGACCTAAGTGATCTTAAATAAAATATTGTTCCATCATTAGTGATTTCAGACTTCATGATGGTATCAGACCATGAAACTAATCCACTTTTCCAGTTCGTGTTCAGCAATTTCTTTTTCCCAGAGTCATCTATAATGTATGGCAATTCATCAAGAACAATTTTAGTTAAAGTGTTCCAGATCATTAACGAAAGGTTAGACCCTTCCATAATTTAGTGAAACAATGCATTAAAGCTTGCAGGTGTCTCCAACGATAATTTAGTTATGTATTCACCAAACTTGCACTTGCTTATCGCATATCATAATTAGAAATTTTTCACTTTCGTAAGTACGAATGAGTAATTATTCCTTATAGTTTCTTCGGGGCGTATGTCAATAAAGTTACACACCAAATGTATAGCCTCTTTTCAAAAGGCTTCAGATAACTATAATCTCATCAATATTAGTTTAAATACCGCATTCCATCCTAAATCAATGCAATTTTGCTAGCAATTAAACGTTATTAAGGTGCGTTAGTGAATTTGCATATTGCTTTTTTCATTTATGTTCACATAAAAATCATCAATACAAATGTTCAATTTTGAAAATGTATATGCAGATAGTATATCATTTACAAGCAAATAAATTGCCGTAAGAGGTAATTTTTTTAGGAGCATTAAGAAAGATGTATGTATAACGGTTAGTGGAAAATTCTCTTTGCTTATTTAAAGGTTTTTAGAGAGCTATAGGGAACATTTGCCTGAGAGCAGTTTGCCTACAAGCCATTTTCACGATAGGCAGTTTGCCAGACAAAATTGCTCATTCGAATTTATTAGATCGGATATTTGTTATGATGAAATGGTAGATCGCTTATACTGCAATGGATTTATTCAAATTTTATTGCTGAAAACAATTTTTCTTAAATAATAATTTAGTTGACAGGTAAATGTATAATGTTCGCACTTTTTAAATTATTGATGATTATTGTTTGAATAGAATTAATACTTTGTCATCATTTTTTTAAAATGATGTTGAAAAAATTTAAAGCACATTTATGAAAATGTTTATGAAATATGTCAATGGACTCGGGAGAATGCAAGAGTGCATTAAAATTTATCTGAAAGGTCGAAACAATCCTCATAAAGATTTTTATAAGATTTTCGATTAAAATGGATTTATTCATCATCATAATATGTATATAACTTTTTATTATTATTGTTTATATTCTATTGCACTGTTGTCATTCTGAAAGAAAAGTATCTGTCTGGTTGATACAAAATTTTTTTAAATATTTGTGCCTTCGAAAGCCACACATCTTATATATAACGATAGTAATAAACAACATTTCAGGGAATTTTTTCTTCCAAATTTTACAATGGTTTTCATTCGATCCAATTCTAATAATTTCAATCTAGTTCATTCAAAAATTAATTTTTAATTGAATGATTTTAGAGGATTCACTCTTCAACAATTGTGGTTTTTTTGCTTTCTTTAGCTAGGTAATTAATTAATATCGCTCAGTTAAAATTATGTATAGAAGCAAAAAGGTTCCCCAAAGATATACGCACACTATTTGAAATATCAGAATAAAAATTAAGGCGTATTCGTATATCAGGCTGCTATTACGTCATTTGGTGGAGTTAAGATTTCTTTATTAATTAATATTAACATATAGGATTTCCTTATGAAAATATTAATCATTATAATTTTAATGAAAATATTTAGATTAGGAGGTTAGGGATAATTGAGAATTAGAACTTCTAATAGTCTTACATGTAAAATTTTAATTTACATGCTGACTTCTAACCAATTTCTTTAAAACCAATATTTTTTCACCGTTTCAACGATTCAAATATTTCAAGAGATAATTGCACCTTTGCTTCAAGAAAATAATTTCACTCAATTTCTATTTTTTTAAACATTTTGAGACACAGTGCAGCTCTTAAAAATTGATCGGAAGATGTCATTCCTAATTTCGACGGTTTGAACGCCCATTTAATTAGGACATATATTCCATCCAGCTTACATTTAATTAGAGTTCCAATAAGTTACACAAGACTGATTATTAGACGGTATGGAGCAGCCATTTTGTGAAGATTTAGAGTTTCTACCAGCTCAATTTATGAAAACATGCAGGCGAATTTCCCGATTGAACTTACTGAGGGTGTGAATGTCCTAATTTTTTATTACAGTTTTTGTAACACTAGTATGATAAAAAATTTCTTTGCGTCTCATTTAACTCAAAAATTAATTTAACTTTCTGAACTACATCACTGAAATCAATTGAGAAGGTCTTAATCTCTTTGTTCTATAAATATCTGAAACTCTTTCTCAAAAATTTGAATTGATATACACCGACAAAGATATCAGACCTCAAATTTTCAACAAGATCTGTGCGACTCTACTAGGTGACATTCCAGTTGTCAGTATGGGGCGCATCATTAAGGCAAGATATCCAATCGTGATTATAATTCTTATGTATTTAAAAGTTTTTGAAACATTAGAACATAATAAAGTTTAAAAAAACAGGAATTAATATTTTGTTTAAAGAAATTCCGTATTTAATACGAAGATTAATTAAATTTGTGGCTCTCTTTATAGCACTATGCCGCGACCTCATCCACCTATGATACAATTGTTTTTTGCCTATTATGTCCTGCCAGCTTTCGAAATCACCATAACTGTAATCTCCAACATCACATAGTTTGTTTAAATTTAGTTAATTAACCCTCCGAGCGGCTCACACGTCTTTTTACGTTCTTCATGTTCAGTTCAAAAGCAGATAGCTCGTATTTATATATATATTTTCTTAAACAATCATGGATAAAATATTCTTAAAATTTCAGAGATATAATTAAATACAAAAAAGATCGATTCATTTACTTTAAAAGCTAACATGAGAGCTAAAAGTTAAACATAATCTGGCTCTCAGAGGGTTGAAGAAATGATATCGTCAGCTTCAGTCCTCATTTGTTTTAAACAAGCAAATCTGAGCGTTCTAATAAAGAAATGACTTACGACCATACATTTGCGTTTTCAAGAATAACGAAAATGATTATAACTGCTGTTTATAAATATCATGCTTTTTGGTTTTACTTCTAAAATATTAATTAATATTGATTTAAAAATAATTTCACTAAACACCTTTTATACGTGTGAAACAATTTAGATTATAATAGCAATGATAAATTCACTCATTGTCATGCCAATATCACAATCACAAATGAATTACTCCGACCAGCCTAGGCATGCGGATCCAACATGGATGAAGCAGGCCGCCGCGTTAATCGGGCACTGTGGTCCCAGCATAATAACCACCATTACGAACTGCTCATGTGATGACCCCCCACAGACAGAGGTATGACCCGTCATAGGCGGAGGGTAATTCACCCCCCACCATTACTATATCCCACCGGAAAACGGGACTCTGCTTACTTATTTGGCAGGTTCTCATCCCCAGTATTGAGGTGCCTCTTTAAGTGGGATTATGGCCATTTGGAAAAATTTAAGTTTATTATCATGTATAGAACTTGAAATACCATTTATCGAGAGAAAATATTATTCCCTCCATACAGTCAATTGGCAAATGAAAATCAATAGTTTATTCGAAAATAAGTATAATATATAAAGTAGCATTTATGTATTTTTTGTCCCCGAAGAACAGCAGACTGCTAGTTTTAGAATAAAAATGGTGTATTCTTGACAAACTTTTTCCAGATAATGAGAAACTTTATAAACTTTATCTATTCGGAAGCAAAAAGGAAAATAATCAGATCCGCTATTGAAACATCGGAATGTTTTGATTTGCATACCGCCCGAATAGAAAACTCTTCCATTTGCTGTCTTGTTCTCTGAATCAAAGAAAAACCTTATACCTACTAGAAAAATATTTACGGTAGGGTATGTCAACTTATTTCTAAAGTAAGATATTTGGAATATTTCCGAAGTTGGGGGGGTTGATTATTGTTCTTTTGGGTATTTGCTGAAAATTTATAAATCCTATCAGATCTCACTGTAAAGGATTCTGAGTTTTATTTTTCCATAGAAGGGTTCCTCCTATTTTGGGCTAGACTCCTTAGTGAATGCTAGTTTCATCTTTTCTAAAACTTTTTTTTAGTTCTGTATTGATTTACCATGAGAAGGCTCAAGAATTTTGGGAAAATTTTGAATTTGGGAGGGTGTATTTCAAGTATTTTGCTATTTCATACACAAAGCACGAACTCCGCTCATTTTTTCGTTTATATTATTTCTGGAATTAGAAAAAAGGAGGCCTTTCATCGCTTTGAAGGTTGCAACAGAATTTTATATGCCCATAAATCCCTAATAAAAGAAGGCATAACACGTTTCTGGTGAGGTTTAAAAGGCGAGTTCAGCATATGAATGAATATCAACTAGTTTAAATTCGGCATTAAATATGTTTAACAGGCACAAATATATATAATTTTTTGGTGAACACAGGAACTTTGATCAATATATTCAAACAGAACTAAAGATTTGCTCTAAATACTAATTGGTGGATTATTACTGAAAAGTATAGGACTAAATTAACTAAACATTAACAGTTTTTTAAATACAAATTTTTATTGGGTATTAAATTAGGTATCGGCATAACTGTAAAAGTGAAGCTAGAGAAAAAAAGCTGTCTAATGAAATAAAAATACGAAAACCATCTAAAATCATAAATTTCTACAATTTTTGTATAATATGTCAGAAAGAGAATTAATACTTATTAACAGTCCAACATCACTAGATTCTTCCTTTTCATACTTCCAACATTTTGTTGCTTATATGTAAGCGCTGCATAAAGCATGGAAATATCTTAATATGGATTTAAAGTCAAATTTTGAGTACGAGAATGTCGTCTTAAAGTATTTGGAAATAGTTAAACTGATCTTTTACAGATCATAGGATTTAAATACATTTATAGATTGCCTTAACTACTTACATAGCACCTTTAGCAACAAAGATAAGCTGGTAGCTTTTAAATATTCGGAAATGCATTGGGTATTTGATCGATTACAAATTATTGCGGTTAGTTTGATTTCTCTTTTCAAAATTTTTAAATTGTAATGTGTCTCTTTTTTTTTACCAAATATGCAATTTGTGTTTTGTATTTGTCAGTCCGTCTCTAAATCTATATGCATACATTCGTAATCATGATATTATGCATATTTCACTGAAGGAAATACTGTAAAAAATAAATAAAAATTCACGAAATTCTAAATTTGACGAAATCCATTTAAATATACAGCAATGCAATTATTTGACCCTCTCACGTTCACTATATGTTTCGTTTTTAAAATTACTAAATTTATTCGAAAAAGGATTATTAGACATGCAGCTGATCATAAATCTGTAAAGGAAAAAAATTTAGCATTTTTTATATTGAAGAAATTTATGGTTTCACAGTGAAATCAATGAACGTAACGGGCTATTTTCCCTCCCAATAAGTTATCATCGAAATGCAAATTAAATGCAAAATAATTTATATTCATAAAATTCCATATTACTTTCGGAGATTAAATTTTAAAAATATCAATTTGTGTAAGAACCCTCATTATTATGTTCTAATACCGTCCACAGTGTCGATATCATTGCGAATACTAACTGTACTGAACTGGAATTTTTATATAAGTTGGCCTATATATCTGTCTCTTAAGTTATGAAAGAAAAAATATGCTACTTTTCGCTTATACGCAGTAAGAAAACACTCAATGTGTGGTTTCACTGCGAACGCGAAAGGGTTAAAGGGAATCGCATGCAATCACTACAAGTAAATGTTCGATATTAGGACTAATTATATTTTGAAGCTTAGATACACTGTATTTGATATTTATACATGCAGACAGGGTGTTCGAATAATATTGATATGGTATTTATTTTTTTAATATTGATTCGAGACATATATGTCAAGTTTCAAATTTGAGTAATAAGCCATACAAAAGCTAAAAAATTCCTTAAATAAAAATTGCTGAGGTTTATATTTTAAGAAATATAAAATCTTGATTTTCATTGGGGCTCCGAATACAAAATCATTGAATGAATAATATGTTCCCTAAACATTACTAAGGTGCAAAATTTCAGCGTTCTATCAATGAAAGATAATATGTATGACACACAAAAATACTGACTCGAATAACTTTCTGATACCACTCAAAGAATGAAATTCATGCATGTGACTCACAATTTTGTGCACTGGAATGTTCCATATATATATATATATATATAATTCTATAGCAGCAATTTTATTTATGTTTAGAATAAATTTGCTTAGGATTAATATTTAACGAATTAAAGCCTAGATCAATATATTCCAGATAACCGGCATATACATCCACAGTATTATCTTGAACACAAATAATGGGTATTTTTTAAAATTTTCTTATTGAGGAAAATTGCACGATTATTTGAAAGGAAATCAAATTTAGCATTTGTAATGGAAGATATTTTTAAATAATTATGTATATCTTATTAAGTAATTAAGTACTGCTATGTAACCCATTCGTCTGGTGGGAATAGTAAACTGCCTTCTAAAATTGTCATTTAACTGTTAATTTATTACATTTTTGTTTCTGCTTTCAACGAGTATTTTATTATTATAGAAATATAAAAACAAAAATAAATTATTTTGCAAATGAGAACAAGTTTCGTTTCTCTCTTTATTAATATGTCTAAATAGTTCCATTCCCTAAAAAATAAATAAATAAAAATTTTAAAAAAACCTCCTGTTTTTACTTCTTTTGTTTTGTTTTTTCGAATATAGATGGCGCCATGTGACTAGTTTTTCTTTAATAATTTGCTAATACCTCTTTTTAAAAGAAAGTTAGGGTGGGTTTGTGATTACGTGAGGGCACACACACACACACACATTTTTTCTCTTTTTTTCCTCTATTCTGGGCATAGGGTAAGTTTTTATTTATGATGGCTAACTTTAAAAAGCCAGATGGCTGATAGTTTTAAATCAATCTTAGTAGCGTTCTGATGTTTGTGTTTTGTTTTTCCTCTTTCTTTTGAAATAGTGATTTTGGATGTACATATATCCTTTGTCTTTTGTTGAGTTTTGAGTTTTTTGTCTTTGTTTTGTTCTTATCGGGCTAAGAGAAGCTATGTTTGGCGTAATGCAAGCTTTCGACAGAAAAAAATTCCCAATTATTATTTTGAATCCATTTCGAATAAAGTCCTTAGCCTTTGAAAACATGAACTAGAATGGATTCCTTGTTTTTTTTTTTCGATTACCTCTGAGTTTATATTTGTTTTTTGGCTTTCGTTGCATGATATTGATTTCATTTCTCTAAATTATTAATCATATTCATCTTTGTGATCGCCAAAAAGATATCAGAAGCAGTTCTATACATTTGACATTTTTCATCTGGGTTATATTTCACTTTAACAGTGTGTAATATTTAAAGCATGAATTCAAAAATATTTGGAATACTTCAAAAATTGTGTAACTAACTTATCTCCACAATATGTATCCGGAATATAACTTTGTATAATTTAATAACTTCGTAAGATCATAATTATTATCTCAATCTAAGCAATAATGTTAAAATCAATTAAGTTTGGTTCGTGTCATGGCTTTGAATATGAAATTAATTACCTGTGATTTGCCTTACTCAAAGCTTGTATCAAATCTGAATTGGTCTTTCGTGTTTCCACAGCTTCGGAAATGTTCTCTAGTTGCGTGAGCAATAACATTAATTTGGAATTCTCATTTCATCTCCATTTATGATGTGTATTTAACGGTAATGCGTAAGAATGAATCTTTAATATCGGGAAAACAAAACGTACTTATTGTCACGAATGCTTCCTGATTTTCGGTTGCAAAATTGTCACAGTTTAAGTATTGATCTCTTCGCTTCAAACTCTTATTAGAAGATTGATCTTGATGTAATAATTATAAATAATTTACAAAAATGAAGCTCATAGTAAAATAATAATATTTTTCAAATTACTGAAAAAAGCAATATTTTTTCAAAATAAACTTGAGTATCTTAATTATTATAAATAATCATATACTTAGCAATTATACGAATAATTTTCTCGTAACGAGAGGTGAATAATTTTAGAAGCACTTTTAATCGGTGTTCAGACAGACACTTCCAACTTATTTAAAATTAGCACATATAAACATTAACCGCTTAACTTAAAAGCTCGTCCATCGAATTATAGCATTTTTAGTCTTAAAACTAAAATTTAATCATTAATTAGCTTTATAATTCTACACTAAAACTACGTAGAATCTATAAACATCTCAAGAATTATATGCCTTCTCAGATAAATGTAAACAATAGCCCCTTTCCAAAACAGAAAGGATAATCTTATTAGATAGCAAAGAAAATGATTAACTGAAGGGGTTAAATTTCTGCGAATAATTTTTGGATCATCTGTAGAGACATTGAAGGAACCTATACTTCCATTTATTATTGTTGCTTTTCCATGGAGTGCACAAGAAAGTTGCAAAATAACGCCTTGAAAAATTATTTATAAATCTGCAGTATTATGCTGAAAATTGGTGCAGTTGTAATCAAACAAAGGTATTTTTAGATTAAATATCATGATATATTTTTAATGAACGTGGAAAGGTATTAACCAATTATATTAACAAAATTTAAACGCCGAAGTTAGATACTATATTGGGTAAATTTCATTGGCTTTAGTTTCAGCCATATTGCTTCGGTGAAAAGAGAATAATACTCTACTCGGGAAACTGCAACATTTTTTTATAATTAAATTTTAAAAAAGACAATAAATGAAGGCTTTTGATACATTTCTTAAAAATTTTTTATATTTTGTTTATCTTTATTTTTGAACCTTTTGGAGAACCTCATATATTGTTTTAAGTTACTGTGAATATTATGAAATAAGTTTCAAATATTGTGCAAAAATATGCATCTTAATATTTCTGCTATTTAATTTTAATCACTTAAATAATTATATCAAAAATTCAACACCGAGTGCAGATGTATCTAATGTATCCTAATTTATTTAATGAAATAAGTTTTTTAAAATATTTAAAAACATCCTAAACATCTTGAGACAAACAATACTCAAATTTAAATGTACATACTCGAACATAAGTTGTCGAAAACAAAGCGCAGAACTTTGTAACTAAGTACTATCGATGTCATGTAAAGTCGAAGTCGGAATAATTTAAAAAATGTATTTTAATGCGTCTCTTAATATCAATTAAAAGATAAATTGTAAATATTTTAAAATGCATAAAATCAATTAAACGTGAAAAGATATGACTCTGCAAAGACCCTGAATTACTTGCTTTCATAAGTTCCCTGTTTCGAAGCCACGCGAGAGCTATTTGAGAACATACCTAGTGATTTTGAACTGTGGTCAGATAGCGAGGATGACACAAAAGGTGACACTCCCTCTTTAAATGTCCACACTTCATTTGTAACAGGCAGTTTGAATCCGTTGAACTTCCTTCACCAGTGCCTAATAGACGGCAACAATTCGGTGAAATCGAATCTCGAACCCGCTACCTATGTCCCCTCAGACGAGGTTCTTGCTCCAGGTCAGCACAGCCCTTAAGGAGCCAGGAATTATCAAATCTTATTTCCCCGACAACCTTCCAAATCTTATCAGGTACAGCAAGTAGCAAATTGAAGAAAGCTTTTTGGCATGGAACTACATAATTTATATTCATATATTCCACAAGAGAGTTCTACCTAGTCATTTTGAACTGTGGTCAGATGACGAGGACGGCACAAGAGGCGGCTCACTCTCTTCAAACGCCCATCCTTCACTGATACAAGCAGTTTGAACCCGACGGAATTTCCTTCACCAGTCTCTAGTACACGGCATCAATTCGGTGAAATCGAGTCTCCAA